>RQTK01000049.1:848743-890171 GCA_003991915.1 Elysia chlorotica | reverse complement strand
GCAGCCCCGCCACTGCCCGGCAGGTTCTTAGCTTCGCCCGCTGCGTCCGTCTCCAGGTCGCTCACGTCCGACTGAGACCGGCCGCTCAGGGTTCTCTTCCTGGGCGAGGATCGGCTGGACAGGCGTCGGCTGCGGTGACGCTCGGTGGGCTGCTGGTTTAACAGGACCATCTCGAGTTCTGAGGGTAGGGGAACATGTGTGAAGTGAGGATAGGGCAAAATGTGTGAAGTGAGGATAGGGCAAAATGTATGAAGTGAGGATAGGGTGAAATGTGTGAAGTGAGTTTGCTGCTGGTTTAGCAGGACCATCTCGAGTTCTGAGGATTGGGCAAAATGTGTGAAGTGAGGATAGGACAAAATGTGTGATGTGAGTTTGTTGCTGGTTTAACAGGACCATCTCAAGTTCTGAGGATAGGGCGAAATGTGTGAAGTGAGGATAGGACAAAATGTGTGAAGTGAGTTTGTTGCTGGTTTAACAGGACCATCTCCAGTTCTGAGGATAGGGCGAAATGTGTGAAGTGAGTTTGCTGCTGGTTTAACAGGACCATCTCGAGTTCTGGGGATAGGGCAACATGTGTGAAGTGAGTTTGTTGCTGGTTTAACAGGACCATCTCAAGTTCTGAGGATAGGGCAAAATGTGTGAAGTGAGTTTGTTGCTTAGTGTTCAGCACTGTATAGACTATATTGTGGACCAGTCCCAGGACTTAAGTCTGACAACATTATGTGCTGCCACACAGAGACGGTTGGTTGGGTTGGTTTAACGTCCAACAGCAGTACTATATCGGCTATACTGTGGATGGGCCCCAAGACGGACATCTGACAATTTTATGTGATGTCACACAGAGACAGTGCGGAGATATCATAACTCCTGTCTCATGGGTTCCGAACCAGGGACCTCCCGAATGGGAGTCTCACGCTTGTGACAGTCCCTCCTTAAAGTAGATAAAAATTGCTTATTGCTGCCATACCATAGTAATTTTTCTTGGGAGTCCAAATATTATTTTTTTTAAAAACCATTGAAAAATACAAACCCAGAGCCTTTTTGTCCCCGTCTTTTGGCATTTTGAAATGCTGTTCCAAATTGTGAAACAGGAGAGCCCATTTGTTTCTCTGTCGTTGCACAATCTCTGGAAATCTGTTACAAGTAAACAAGGAGAATAAAAAAAATGACAATATACACATTATTATTAACAATTTAACTTCTAAGCATCGAGATGAATTAATAAAGATAATAAAGAGATAGACTTGACAAAGATTTTTTTTTAAGTTTACATTTTAAATTAAATAAGAATGGAAAGGTTCACCACTTACGAAATGAGAATAAGCAAGAAAGATAGAGAGCGGGAAACAAATACAGGGTAACATTAAGAATATGAACTACAACAACAATATTATTCTTAATATAATGTGCACAAAAATAATAGCCAATGTTAGACATTAATGTTAGATATTCTTATTGCAATTTCTGCTCTACATTAATTACTTTCATTCGTTACCAGTACTTATGAGAAGCATGATAAGTCCAAAATGAAACCATAGTGAAAAGCACATGTCCATAGACATAGGCAACACATTTAAACAGGAATACAAACTATTTAAAAACATGCAGCCAAAATGTATAGATTGTTACACGAATAAATATATAACCCTTTAAATGTGCAACCTTAAAATCTACATGGTATGGACTATCCATGGTTTAAAAAATGTAACCCTTCAAAATAACTTAGAGGGCAGCCCAACCTCACCTTTCACAGAATTCTCTGTCATACTCGTACATGAATTCCCAGCCACTCCTTGCCTTCAAGCGTGACATCTTCTCTAAAATTTCTTTAACATCATCAGAAGGCAACTTGAAAAAAAAACAATTTTTTAAATTAAACAACAAACATACAACAACGCTAAAACTTGAATTTATTGACAAACTTCACTTTGACTATAGATTTAGATCTAAGTCTAGCGGATCATCATTCAGTTCCTTGCAACACTCATTAAATGAAGAAGAAAAATTTGTCACTACAGGGTTAACTAAAATGTTAATAGCACAGGAAGAATAAAAGTTGAAATAAATGAATATCGTTATGTCACAAACAATCTATTTGCACTTGGTCAGCTTTTAAATTTATTGAGAACACAGACATGTTTTGGTAAACTTTAAATTTTGAATCAATGTAAATGGTTCCAAATACTACATTGAAAAATAATTTTAAATGCCGTCATTACCCTTTCTTCCAAAGACAAAGAGACAAACTTGGAAGTTAGTAACATATAAAATCATTGTGGTTTCTTTGTTGTTGTTTTTTGTACATATAATAATACATACTGTGATGTGATAATTTATAATTACCTGCACAACAGAAGATATGTCCTTTCTCACAACAAATCTACAATGGGTGAACTTCCACATCTGAAATTCAGTTTGCAAAACAAGTTAGAAATTAGATAGCAGCATTCATAGCTGTATATTTGAAGTCATTACAAATCAGCAATTTAATTTGGTAAAGCTTACATTGAATATATATTTCTAAAAAGCCCAAGGAAATTCCTCCTCCTTATTGATAGAATACAAACAGATTTAATTCCACACAATAACAAATATAAATCAGTAATGCTAAGCAGGAAAATAAATTTTCATGAATTGTTTTGAGTAAAGCAGGACTTAAATATAAAGAATATAATATTCAAGATACAAATTCCAGAAGACTGGAAGACAGATCACCTTGTAAATCTGCCCAAAAAAGGAGACTTTTCATTCTTCATGCAGGAACTGGTGAGGAATCATGCTGCTATACATCCCGGGGAAAGTCTTAGTAAGAATCATGTTAGAGAGGTTGAAAACCACCCTGGACAAGAGACTCTGAGATGAGCAGGCAAGCTTCCGACAAACACGCTCCTGCACGGATCACATAGCTAACATGCGCATCATCATCTAGCAGTCACTGGAGTGGCAGACCTCCCTGCATGCAATGTTTGTTGACTTTCAAAAGGCATTCGACAGTGTCGACCAAAATGTCCTCTGGAGACTGATGTAGCACTATGGCTTTCCATCAATGTTTGTCGACATAATCCAACAATGATTACGAAGCAGTCTACAACAGGCCACACGACAGGCATCCAATGGACCTTCATGAAGCAGCTGGAGGATCTGCATTTTGCAGACGACATCAGCCTTCTCTCCCAAATGCAACAAGACCCTTTAGAGAAGCTAAATCGAGTAGCAGCAGAAGCTGGAAAGACCGGACTCCAGATAAACATCAGAAAAACAGGCCATACGAATCAATAACAGACAGACAGATCCACTGCGGCTGCATCAGGATAACATCAAAGAGGTTGAGAAGTTTGTCTATCTTGTTAGTGTTGTAGGTAAAGACGGGGGGACAGACGAGGACATCAGCTGCAAAATAAAGAAAGCCAGATACGCCTCAATACCCCAAGATCAATCTGGAGGCCTACAGCACTGTCAACATGAAGTCTGTCTTACTCTATGGCTCAGAGACGTGGTGGGTGACCAAGACAAACACCCATAAACTGCATACATTTATTAACAGATGCCTCAGAAACATCCTCAATACTCGGTGGCCCGTCTTTGTCTCAAACAAAGAACTCTGGGACAGAACAAAGCAAACCCCCATCGAGTCAGAGATAAAAAAGCCACACACTTCAAAAGCCTGTATCCAACATCACTAGGAAAGCCCTGGAGTGGAACCCCCAAGGCAAACACAAGGTTGGACGCCCGAAGCAGACTTGGCGGCGTAGCACTGAGGCAGAGGTTAAAGCGATCGGTAAGCAACGGGCCGAGCAAAAGAGGACCAGCCAGAATCGAGTACGACGGAGGAGAGTTGTTGCAGCCCTATGTTCCACAAGGAATCAAGAGGCTTAAACTAAACTACACTACCATATGAATTTATTTTTTACTGAAAATTGGCATCACTTGGTAATGTAAAGAGCGTGGACCTCCTAAATTTTAGTGGTCACAGTTGTCTATGTGATGTAGACAATGGTTAATTTTAAAAAAAATTCATTTTTAAGCTGTATAAAATTCAAGATCTGAAATGAAGTAAAGAACCCTTTACTCACAGCGTAGTCTCTGACTCTGCGCAGAAGCTCTGGAGACACGACACTGTTGGGCCGCCTCTTCCTCCGCGTATCCTCCTTGTCCTCGTCTGGATACAGCAGCTCACTATAATGGATGTAGCGTTATAGTGTTAGTTCTTTCACTCGCAATATACCAAATCAAACTACATCGTTAAAACAATAGTTGAAGCAGAAAGGAATTCTCAGTATTTACAATTACTATTCAGCTTCACCAAATTTTGTTGTTGGTTTTATCAAGTAAAATAGAGGATTTGACGAGGTGCTAAAAGCCAACTTAGAAATGAGAAAAGCAAGAGTTTGCAAAAGGTAAAATACAGCCCAAGCAACCCTTTGTGGGAGAAGAAATCAGATAATGCTGAATGGTAACAACATGGTATCTCAATTTTTTAAACCTTCATAAAATTAACAACTGCAGCTGTCATTCAAAAAGAAACATTAACAAGACCTCTATTTATGCTATTTTAATGACCGATTTAATAATAGTTATTAACTTCAACCATTGTATCCTTGCCTTTTTATCATGTAGTCATGAACTAAACCATCAACAGAGCATGCTCACCTCTTCACTACCCAGCACCCCTGCACTAAGACTGCCATGTTCTGTAGAGATCTCAGAATCAATAGAGCATGCTTACCTCTTCACTACCCAGCACCCCTGCACTAAGACTGCCATGTTCTGTAGAGATCTTAGAATGGCTTGGTGGTCCGTCCCTGGGGCAAGGAAACTCACCAGCTGGTTGAAGCGAATCACTTTCACTGTGAAATTAAATGCAGACAGATATGAAGTAAAGAACCCTTTACTCACAGCGTAGTCTCTGACTCTGCGCAGAAGCTCTGGAGACACGACACTGTTGGGCCGCCTCTTCCTCCGTGTATCCTCCTTGTCCTCGTCTGGATACAGCAGCTCACTATAATGGATGTAGTGTTAGTTCTTTCACTTCAATATACCAAATCAAACTACATCGTTAAAACAATCGTTGAAGCAGATAGGAATTCTCAGTATTTACAATTACTATTCAGCTTCACCAAATTTTGTTGTTGGTTTTATCAAGTAAAATAGAGGATTTGACGAGGTGCTAAAAGCCAACTTAGAAATGAGAAAAGCAAGAGTTTGCAAAAGGTAAAATACAGCCCAAGCAACCCTTTGTGGGAGAAGAAATCAGATAATGCTGAATGGTAACAACATGGTATCTCAATTTTTTAAACCTTCATAAAATTAACAACTGCAGCTGTCATTCAAAAAGAAACATTAACAAGACCTCTATTTATGCTATTTTAATGACCGATTTAATAATAGTTATTAACTTCAACCATTGTATCCTTGCCTTTTTATCATGTAGTCATGAACTAAACCATCAACAGAGCATGCTCACCTCTTCACTACCCAGCACCCCTGCACTAAGACTGCCATGTTCTGTAGAGATCTTAGAATCAATAGAGTATGTAAGACTGCCATATTCTGTAGAGATCTTAGAATCAATAGAGTATGTCTACCTCTTCACTACCCAGCAACCCTGCACTAAGACTGCCATATTCTGTAGAGATCTCAGAATCAATAGAGCAGGCTCACCTCTTCACTACCCAGCATCCCTGCACTAAGACTGCCATGTTCTGTACAGATCTTAGAATCAATAGAGCATGCTCACCTCTTGACTACCCAGCATCCCTGCACTAAGACTGCCATGTTCTGTAGAGATCTTAGAATCAATAGAGCATGCTCACCTCTTCACTACCCAGCAACCCTGCACTAAGACTGCCATGTTCTGTAGAGATCTTAGAATCAATAGAGCATGCTTACCTCTTCACTACCCAGCAACCCTGCACTAAGACTGCCATGTTCTGTAGAGATCTTACCATCAATAGAGCATGCTCACCTCTTCACTACCCAGCATCCCTGCACTAAGACTGCCATATTCTGTAGAGATCTTAGAATGGCTTGGTGGTCCGTCCCTGGGGCGAGGAAACTCACCAGCTGATTGAAGCGAATCACCTTCACTGTGAAATTCAATGCAGACAGATGTAGCAATGACAGAAAGCAGTTTCACGTTATGAATTTTTCTGTTACATGGGTGCAAGTGAGTAGGGGTGGTGAATACCGAAATTGTCTTTTTCCAAATCCAACACTCTGGAAAATCTAGTCTTTGCTAGTGAGATATAAGCAAATTCTCCATCAAAAATGGACATAAGGTGCCGTTTGTCACCCGAAAATACACACATTTGTTCTGAGAAGAGACTCTGAGACAGAGAGATAACAAAAAGAGGGAAAAAGAAAGAAAAAGGAAGGACAGAGAGAAGGGTAGAGTGGGACAATGTGTGTGTAAGAGAGAAAAAGGGAGAAAGGCTGTGGGAGAGATAGGCCAGAAAATAAAAGAGTGAACGAAGTGGCAAGAACAGGAAAAAAAGAGAGAAAGAGAGTGAAAGAGAACGAACGAAGCCACGAGAAATAGCCGATGAGAAAGAGAGAAAGATGAAAACTCTAACGAATGGCTTATAATTATATTTACCTTGAAAACGCTTTATCTTATTTCATGAGAGAGAGAGACACACACACACACACACACACACAGAATTGTCAATGACGTTCCTAAATGGGGATGAGATTGGCTTTAGATACAGTTATAGACAATAATTATGATCTACAAGGTCCCGTTTATTTATCAGTCCTTCCCATATCAATTACGTGAGCCTGCATTCATAGAGGCAACAGATTAATGTCACTAGAAATCTAGGCATTGTAAGTTATAAGAATCAGTTGATGTCATTTTGGCAAACATTCAGGTAGGCGGCTTAGCATCTGCGAGAGAGAGAGAAAAAGAGAGAGAGAGAGAGAGAGAGAGAGAGAGAGAGAGAGAGAGATAGAGAGATTAGCAAGGAACTGAAACTGCAAAACAAGTGAAATATTCTAATGATTGATAGAGAGAGTGTGTGTGAGAGTGTGAATGAGAGAGAGAGAGAGAGAGAGAGAGAGAGAGAGAGAGAGAGAGAGAGAGAGAGAGAGAGAGAGAGATTGGCAAGAGACACAAATCTTCCGACTGTTTTGATAAAAGTTTAAAAGCCCCATAAGATTTTTCGTATTTTTGATTATCTTTTCTTGGAAGGAATGAGCGATAATTACCAAAATGTTGATCAGTTTAAAAATAAATATGACAGAAACTAGTAATGAGCTGAACAAATGGAAAGTTTTAGCAATCACACATCCCCGAGTTCCTCACCATTTTTGAGCAGTTCCTTTATTTGATCATTTAGGTCAAGTCTGCGAAGTTCATTCAAGGATAAAACATTGGCAGGCATTGGCAGGCATTGCTGGTTTCTTTTCAAGGATAAAACATTGGCAGGCATTGCTGGTTTCTCACTGAAAATATTTAAAAGTAAAAAAAAAAAAACTGTTGTTAGTGTTCAAAGATTTCTATTTCTCTTGCTAATCGTATACCTTGTTTTTCCACCTGAATCACATTTCTGAGGTACATTTCGACCCCATGAGACATACAGAGGAGAAAAAAATCTGCATTCCTATTTGTACATCAGGGGATACATTTGTACGCCATGTTCGGTAGAGAGGAAAAAACAATATATGCACATCCTCATGTTGAGGGTTTATTAATAAAAATAATAATAATAATCGCAATAATAATAATAATAATAATAATAATAATAATAATAATAATAATTATAATGAATGGCATTTATATTGCGCATATTCAAAGAAAAAGAAATGGCTATTTAACGCATAGCTTCAAGTTGTACAAACCTCTTGTCTTCACAAGGTGGGGGTATTAGGGCATGAAGATACTCTTGGGCGGAAATTTTAAACTGTGACACTTGCGGATAATCACCGGCCTGGAGCTGTTGTCTCTCTGCGTCACCGAGGCCAGACTGAAGAGACGTAGGAACACATTGTAAGAGACCAGACTGAAGAGACGTATGAACACATTGTAAGAGACCAGACTGAAGAGACGTATGAACACATTGTAAGAGACCAGACTGAAGAGACGTATGAACACATTGTAAGAGACCAGACTGAAGAGACGTATGAACACATTGTAAGAGACCAGACTGAAAAGACGTATGAAAACAGTGTAAGAGACCAGACTGAAGAGACTTATGAAAACATTGTAAATTATACATCATCAAGTCAACCATCATAACTATATTGCAGAGAAATTCATGTACTGGGAACTTTCCCTCTCAAAATTAAAGGATCCCTTGGAATGCAAATTATCAAGTTTTCACCTTCAAAATGGTTATGCAGGATATTTTTAAGGGAAGCCTTTTTTATGTTCAAAAAAAGTCTCATACATTATAATACTTTCACCAGGTAGAATATTTTATGAACATATTGTATCATGCCAAAGGGAGCAGATTTTTTTTGTTAACAAACGGACATCAAAGGTCCTCTTGTGTTTTTATTATAATGATGTGAATCTAAAAATGATTGCATTATTCAACAAAAACAACAAAGACACAAAAGAGTGTTTTCTTTGAGCCAAGATTTGACAAAAACATCAATTCAATAATATCAAAGGACTCACATCTGCGGAAAAGTATGTCATCTTGACCCATCTCTCTTCCTCTCTTTTCTGGTTTACATACTCGTAGCTGGCCATCCTTCTTGCCTTGAATTCTTCACTCTCACCGCGCGATACTTTCATACTGATTGGCGTGGGATCCTCCTCGGTCTCGTCCTGAGATGACTCGCCTGAGAACGTGAAGATACAACTCGTCTGCATGAAACTTAAATTGAACCTTTCTTATCCTGCGTAGCTAGTATGGGCAACAACACTACACAAATTTTCACGCCCTGTTTCATTTGAGACAAAGTGGAAAATGTTTATTCTAGATATGTGTTTAATAAAAAGGTCTGTAAGGTCTGTTGCTATTTTTCGAAACTGCAGTAATATTTTGTACCAAGATCAATTTTGGATGATATATAACATAACTGAGCTAGAACAAAACATGATGGAACTCACATATAGCTATACATACAATTTTTGTGTGTGAAAAACCATATTTCTTTATACATGAGCAAAAAAATAATGCTTTATTATACAAAGGTGCAAATCTTCATAAATAGCTGAAATTTTACTGATTAACAGATGAATCAACATCATCATCTTTCAAAAACTTGGCAAAACTATACATGTATTATTCTTTCCAACTTGAGTCAAAATCATACTCATGGTATATAGGTTCATACATTTCAAAAAAATGAACTCTTTTATAATATATATATATGCCACTGCAAATAAAGTGATCAAAATTTGTCTTGAGTTGCTTCATGAGCATTATTTGAAAAAAGAAAAACTTTTCCATCTACAGTGCAGTAATTCATTATACCCAGGCAGGTGCTCAAGCATTAAACATCACAGTCAAACAGTCCAATAAATATAATATGCACAGATTTCATACACCTTACCTCCATCTCCAAGACTAGTGTTAGCAGCTTCAGCTCGGTGCCTTGTATCTGCCTTATCCAGGTAGTCGAAATTTGGCCGCATTTGAACCATCGCCGCCAGAGGGGTCAAGTGGAGTTCTCCTGTAAACAAACAACAAAAAAAGGTTGTGACAAGGATCAATGATATATTTACAATAGTATTTTCAACGAGAATAATCATCACAAAGATTTTACATTAATGATATGCGAGCAGAAAATGGAACATTTATTGAAAATAGATAAAAGTATCACACAATCTTCATTTTAAATGTACAGTGGTCTCTGCATAAGAACTACACTTGCAAACCCACTGCCCTTTGAAAAGTTTCTTTCTCTTTAATTAACAACCTTACCCATCAGCTTCCGTCTCTCTCTTTCTCTCAACTCTCTCCTATCTCTATCTCTTTATTTTTTCTTCCCCTTCTTTCTCTCCTTCTCTCACAGTGGCGAGCAATACCCAATCGTATCGCAGTATGTTTGAATTTATTTAATTTCCTCACATTAAATTCTGATCCCTTAACAAGAACGCTGACCGCTTCTATAGTTATCTAAGTGCGTGAGAAGATGTACACTGCTGTAGAAGTGCTATAACGCCGGAAAGTCATCTGGCCGAGATCGAACAAGTCTTTCTTTCCCCATAGCTAACTCCCTGCACTTGTTAGTCTATGGGCAGATAACTCAAAGATTTTGAGATACAGGTGTAAACATCTGGCTGCACTGAACAGAAAGTAGGAGTTGACCATTCACGCAAGGTGCCTTAAAAAAGATCCTTAAAAATTACTTCATAGCAAATCAGTGAATGAGCACCAAGAAATAAAATTTTATTTTCAAGGACTTTTAATCTTAACTATAAATACAGACACTGCTTCTGAATTATTAATTTACAGTATTACAAGAACACGGACACAATATTTAAAACGTTTGCTCACCATCTTTAACCAAACCAATGGCATATTGACAGTTGGAAAAGGACTTGGTATGGGGAGGACAACTCAGGGTGATCTTGTCCATTCTGGAACTGCAATTCAAACAGACAGCATGCACATTCTCATTATTTCTATGATTCGTTAAAAAAAAACACAACATCAACAGCACCCATTAAATTTTAAAAAAGCAGGAAAAACCATGCTACTTTCTGTTGCACGCCTTTAAGTTTCATCGCCTAAACAATCACCTTAATTCATAACCTTCACTGCAAATAAAGGTATTCCTCTCTTTTTTACAAAGAAGTAAGATCTACAAATGTACTATTAACATAGTTGGTTGGTTGGGTGGGTTTAACGTCCAACAGCAGCACTATATAGGCTATATTGTGGATAGGCCCCAAGACGAACGTCTGACAATTTTATGTGCTGCCACACATGAGACAGGGCGGGGATACCATAACTCCTTTCTCAACCGGTCACATTATACTGGTACTATTAACATGGCTCAAAATCATTTTTACGGAGGTTCAAATATTTTAAAATGCATCAAAATCACTTTTCTTTTCAGCTGTTCATAACAAAATCATTATTTAATTTACATCAGATAATCAACATAGTAGAGAATGTGTTGATACTTCATTCTCTAACACTTTTTCCTGAGTAGGCCTAACCCTAAAAAAAAAGGACACTTACCCTGTGAAGACCTTATCTCCGGCATTTTCCGGAAGGTTCCCATCAACGTTCACCGCAATTTGCTCCCCTTTACTGGAGGAGTAATTTTTGCTGCGAGTGTCCAAGGCCAGCTCAATTTCAACCTTTAAATACAGAAACAGAGAAAAAAGGGGAAACAAAATAATGGATTGATAAATAATACTACAAATAATAATTAGAAATTCTATCATATTTCCAACCCAGCAATTCTTCGGTGACGGTTCTTTTCAGGGTGTCAAGGAGTAGATACAGAAAGGCATTCATTGAAAATGGTTACATCCAAACAGAGAGGCATATTCAATGTAGGTTCTAAACTCCCAAGGACTATAAAAATTTGTCTCAAGCCAAGAGTGAGATGTAGTCAATTTTAATCCAACAAAGCTATAAATTGTCAGCTCTACACTCCACCACCTTAACTACAATCATAAATGAAAATCAGAGAAAACATTTTCAATCAATATAGTTTAAATGATAAGAAAACATAAGTTTTTTCATCTTCTTCCACTACATTTTTTTATCAATTTCTAAACCTTTGACAAAAAGAAAGAGGAAAGGATGCCTACCGTAACTATTATTAATAATAAAAATTAGCCAAATTGTATTGTCCTCATTTACAGGTGAAAAAGAAAAAAAAACTAAGGACATAATTTATTAAGAGGGAAGATGAGGTAGAGAAATGTATACACTCTTGCTGCATTGATGGACATGGAAAATAAAATGTCGGTTAATTTTGGCAAACAGGGATCAATTAGTTTGGAAGGACACAATTGCCAAGGCTAGGAAGAAAGGAAAACTTAAGATAAACTTGAAGAAAAAAAGTTTACAGACCCTCTTCTGTTTGGGTTTCACCCTGGCTGACAGATGATCCAGATGGCTGTAACCCATGTGTTTGGGTCTCAGTGGATACTGAAATCAAAAAGAAAATATAAGTGATTCATTACAATCAAGGTATTTGCCATAATACAGAAAACGGCTAAAAATCTGTTTTGATCTTTTAGTGACTAGTGATTACTATGAGTAATCATGAGCTAGTTATTCTAAGCCTAGTTGCAGAAAAGATTTTAGGATGGTCCTTTTTTTTTCTTTTTTGTTTTTTTAAAGAAATTTCTTGATGCCAAGGAAATAAAAAAAAAAGTTCAGAATTTTAAGAACTTATCAGGAGTCTTTCCACAAAATGACACAAATTAAAAAAAAAAAAGTGTGCTTTTGTTACAAAAAAGAAAAACACAATTTGATTATACTTGAAATTTGTAAATAACATACATGCATGCTTTTAGTTGCATATAGATTTTTTTATAATTGAGTTGTTTTTTGTTTTTTTTTGCAGATTTTTTTTTGCGGAGGGGGGTCTATCTGCATATTATGACCATAAACTTTAATTATTTCAAAGTACAAATATACATACCTGCATCAGATACAGGTTATCTGATAAACTCTGGGACAAGTAGACATCAATCTGTAAAATGATTTTGCGTTCAATTTACAAAATTAATCACAATCTCATTCTTTCAATTTATTTCAGACAGAAATATTCCAAGCAGAGAACATGAACCTGGAGTAATTGTCAAGAGTAGAATGAAATATTTAAATTGAAAAAAAAAAAGGATTCATGAGATTGATGATTTGGAAAAACAGAAAAGATTAAAATGGATGCCATTCAGAGGAATAAAAATAATTATTCACAGCCAAGATTTTGCCATCAATAATAATAAAAATGATAATGATAATACTAATAATACTAATAATAATAATAATAGCTTGCCAAGCAACTTGGTCTGACAGAAATTATATTACAAGAGTTTAATTGCGCTAGGCCTTTGAAGTCTACATTGTAAGGCTCTTGACCACCCCGGGCGCTGAGACACGCTTAATTGGCTACAAAGAGGATGGATTCTTCTTTTAAAATTAAAACAATCTTACTTTGACATTTACATAAATATAACATATCTACATGGGGTAAAGATTCTCTGGGTTTGCAAACTTTTTTACTTTTGGAGATGATTTAGTCTAGTTCATAATAATATTATTCATAACAAAATGTATTTAATAGATCTGCAGCCACATGATAAGGGTTTTGGATTCAAAGTGGGTAATCTTTAAGCATATAAATATTAAAGTTAATATTAAGGGATGGTTCTCCACTGATTGAAGTATTTCACTGAAAGTTTCCACCCAAGTTAAAGAAAATCCACTCTATAAGGTAAATTATAATCAAAAGAGCTTTAGGAACACTATAGTAAATTATTATGTATATTGCACAAATAATAAGTTACTTACTTCATCTGTCACAGGATCATCATCAGAATCTTCTGCCATGATAATTTTTTACTGTTTTGTCCTTTTTGAACTTGTAATGGTGAAAATACTGATCCCTTTTGAACTTTAAATCAGTAAACCAATTAAGAACTCAATATGAGTTTTGAATGCATGTGATCTGAAAATGACGATAATCAATTATAAATCTTAAATAAAATCATTTGGTATTATTCAAATTTAAAAAAACACATCATGCAGACCTACCACACTCCATGAACTAAAAAGATGAACGATTCTGTCAAAAAATCTGAATTTGTTCTAAAAAATCTGAATAAAGCATGGAGATCTGCTAAAAAAAATAGTCCTCAACAAAAAGCAACTCTTGTCATCACCCTGATCTAAAACTGTAAATAACAGAAGGGAAATGCATACATTGGTATGAAAACAGTTTTTACTGAATCTTTGAATTTGGTCAAATTCAAGCAATGTAGAGGCAAAGTCCCTAAGAACATTTTTGTGTGAACTGTAAATAGACCACTGTGTGACAACTTTGACATTGTCTCAATTTGTACTGAAGCTTGGGGTAACCTATCTAACTCTGACTAGTTGACCTCGTGTATTGTACAAACTAACTCCTATGGGTATTCATTTTTTTCTTTTCTTTCTGTAGACATTTCAATTGAAGTAACCAACATAGAGAGCACCTAATATCTTTCTTACCACTCCCGATAAGACCATGTTATTAGAGAGAATACAGCTTATCTATTCATATTAATATCATAGTCTGTCAAGGAATCCAGAAATGAAAGCCGTCTAACTGGATCTACTATTCATATTGTCTACAGACTACACCTACAGCAACAAGGACACTAATTGCTGGAGTGAGGTGTCAAGATCGAGTGGTAGATTAAAAACCTGGAATGCTTCTACTGTAACCAAACTTGACTCTGTCCTGCATGACAAAGTAAATCACTGACACTCTTATGGTTAATTGACAAAGAGATGGCGGAAGAAAAATTTCTTTGATCTTCTTACATGGCTCTACCCTAGCCTACCGTTTGTAAAGGTTCATAGACTCGTGTATATTCACGCCCAACCCTGTCCACTCCTCTTACCCATCTGATCGCATGTATTCAAACATGCACACAGCTCATTGAGTCTTAGATGACTATAGAAATAATCACCGTGCTAGAGTAGGTAAAATAATGTGCAAGCGTGACAAATAATTTTTGTTAATGTATATCCGGCTCTCTTAAAACAGGTTCTTAAACTTTATACGAGACAAAAAGCGGGTGGGTAGGGGCGTTTATTAAAGAGAAAGAATTATGTTTCATTGGGCGAGCGGGAGCGAAGACAGAGTGGGTTTGTAAATGTAAGCTAAGCGTTCTTACACGGAGACTACTGTATGAGAAATCTGGCCTCCAACTAAAAATGTACTGATTTAAGCCATAGACATTTCGCTCTCAGGTTAGGCTTGTTTGCAATCCTATAGGTAGAAGAATAATCGGAGTACCAGTAGGCAGTCTAGAAGTCTATAGATTCTAGATCTATTTAGACTAGGCTAAATCTAGGCACTCCTTGAGTTTCGTGGTCCCTAGCCTGTGGGCGAACGGGATTCGATTATTAAAATCAAGTAAAATGCCAGCCAGCTCTAGATCTACTCTCTGTCTTTAAGTTGTCATTTTTTTCTATTAAAATTGAATAAAATGCCTGCCAGCTGTCCTTTCTGTCTTTCTCAAGGAGTGCCTAAATCTATATCTACGTTTATTATAAGAGATCTTTACCCCAAATGCACTAGAATTTCTCTAGGTCTAGGTGTTGGTGAAAATTGCCATAAGTATGAAGACTAGAATAAGTTGAAGATACTCTGGATATGTCACGTCTCATTGTGGTCAATGTTGTAAAGAGATGCAACAGCAGCAACATTGCAATAGTAGTTTGGCTAAACAGAAAGTAGAATCGGCAAGATTTATCCAGGAACCATTTCAAGAGAAAAGCCATTTTATGTTTTATTTGCCAATTTGTCATGTGATTTGTTTATAAAATCCTCTCTCTCTCTCTCTCTCTCTCTCTCTCTCTCTCTCTCTCTCTCTATCTCTCTCTCTCTCTCTCTCTCTCTCTCTCTCTGATATTATATGTTCCCCTAGACGATCCTACATTACGAAAGAAATCTGATCATCTGGGTGTTACACCACTTTTATCGCTTTTCTTTCCCCAAAATGACAGCCGTGTTTTATGCTATGGGTACCGTACAAGGTTGTTTTGTAAAGTGAATCAGGTTTGGAACTTGGATGGCACAGCGGTGGGCATAATGTTTTCCTTCTACACAATCACCATTAGGGAAATTATCCTTATACGCACGTGACTATTGGGTTGGTCCTATGAGTCCTTTCATTACATTCCCGTGAAATTGATATAATCTATCTCTTAAGCCTTTGATGATCAGAATGTGTAAAACTGGTATATTTTGATTAAATCTGGGGGGGGGGGGGGGTAAACTTACGAAAAATGATGAAGGGGCCTAGTTGGTTAGACAATAGATAGATAATATAGATAGATAGAGAGGAGAGTGGGATGTACCAAGTTTTTTTTTTAAATGGTAAACTCAGTCTTCCCACGTGGACAGTGGACAGTAGACTAGACACTGGATTGTCCAATTTGAATTGCCCAGAGTAAATTTTCCTGAGTTTATTGTTTGTAAGACTTCGGAGATCAAGTATGCTCTTTACGAACCTTAACAAAAAAGCAGGCATAAATACCATCCCATTCGCATAAAACGTACATGTATAGGTAGGTAGTAGGCATCCGTCCGTCTCGGGAGACAATTGTACTCTCTGTCGATAGTAAAGGTCAGGTCTGACTGGAGCAGCGACGACGGTGGTTGTTTTTTAATGGTAAACCTATTCCTCCTACCGTAGACGTGGACAGTGGACATAGACTAGACACTGAGAATGTCCAATTTGAATTGTCCAGAGTAAATTTTCCTGGGTGTATTGGTTGTAAGACCGGAGATCAATTATGCTCTTTACGACCCTTAACAAAGTAACAATAATTATAAGAATTAGAAGGCTTAAGACGAACCGTAAGCTATGTCATGTTTGTGCATTCTACCCCTGGAGTCCAATCCTTACGTGACAGTCATGTCCGCATTTGTCGCAGACAAACTTTGATGTTTGTTGGAGGGAATTGTCTGCTTTTCTCTCCTTTCTTTTGGCCCTCTTTTCCTCCAAGTGTCGGATTCTTTCTCTCTCAGTTGTGACGTCATAGCCCACAGTTTGCCTACACTCACTTGTTTCTTGCAATGCTTTCCCGTGAGTCTGCATCGATTCCTGTCGCGTTCATATCGCACTTGATAACATCTTTGTAGCGTAGTGCTGGCTGGCCAGTTGGACGACTACCACAGGCAAGTTCATCGTACATGATTTGTTTTGGCAGTCTTGCATTGCTCATTCTGTGGACATGACCAAGCCATCGCAGGCGGCGCTGACAGAGGGTGAGGTGTATGCTCATGGAGCTAGCCTTCTGCAGAACTGTAGTGTTGGGTACCATATCCTGCCACGAAATTCCAAGTATTTTACGCAGGCAGCGAGTGTGGAAGCTTTCCAAGCGGTTTTCTTGTTTAGCATAGGCCTATTTTGTCCATGCTTCACTGTCGTACAGCAGGCTGCTTAGAACACAAGTCTGTAGACCCTCAATTTGGTGTGCTGTGTTAGTTGGGTGTTGCTCCACACTCTGCTATTTTAATTGTGCCATCTCAACGGCAGCTTAAGCATGTATAATGTATAATCATAGATAAATGTGTGTTCCGGCCAATACGAACACATAGCCTAGTCAGCGACAGTAGCATCGTATGACTTCACCATAGCTTATCAATCTGTCATGTCTGGTTCTCAGTTGTTTGCTATGACGCAATGCTTTTTTATGGTTTTCATAGATTGGAACAGGTTCTGCGGGATCTTTTATTAGTTCTCCCCATGATGGTCCACTATCTGCCCATTTTTTCTCCGTGTTGCTGTCACGTTGAAATCCACAATGGTTGATTCATAGAAATGGTGTCCACAATTGAATTTTGCAGTTTTGGTGGCGCCGTTAGTGACTTGTTTGAGAGGGGTGGCATCTGCCATATCTTTCAGTTTCTTCAATATTTTGTAATTGGCTTCTTCACTCCTAAGGTAGGGCGGAGCTACCGAACTAATGACGGGAATCCATTGAACATTTGTATACTTCAGAGACCCTGTTAGTATCCTCATTGATTCTCTCAGAATTGTATCAATAAGCTGTGTGTGTGTGTGTGTGTGTGTATGTGAGCGCGCTTCGAACCCATGCTGGTCGTTTTAACACAGAGCTAGAGTATAATATTGTGGGGTATCTACCTTTACGGTACTGTGAAAACAATGGTATTAGTATTGCAAAGTATTTAAGTATGTTATTCTGAAAGCCACCATATAATTTCCGTTCCATCTATTGCGCACGGTGAGTCATGAATGTACGGCATCGCTGAGTGCAACGCTAAGACTTGTTGCTTTTAAGACTGGTTCGTGAATATATGAAGTAATGAGGGAAATAAACGTAAGAAGTTGGAGATTTCAGAATAATTAAATACTTTTCAATACGCATACCATTGATTTGGCAGTACCGTAAAGGTAGGCCTACCTACCCCACAATATTATGTTCTCAGGACTGTTCGGAACGCTCCCCAGTATGTTCCTACCAGGCGGCTTCTTGCAGTAATCTCATTGGCACCTCCCTTTAGATGTTTGTGGTAGGTGAGCAGTATGTTGAGTGTGACACCCAGGTATTTAGGGTTTTGATATGTTGGAATTATTGTTATCTCCCACCAGGATGTTTTCGTGTCTTGGTTGCCTGGTGGTTGTTTATATGAAACTCTGTTTACACCAATTTTGTTGTAATCATGAAATTTATTAGGTACCGTTTATCGAAATATTCTTTTCAAGGCAGTGGCGTCCATTTACAATATGCCTCCTGTTTTTGGATTGATGTTTTAGAACGCCGTCGTCTGAGTAGACAAGTTTGAATGATTGAGTGTCTCTGATATTTACGTTACTAAAGTAGGTGCAATGATTGAGCCCTATGATACTCCGTTTTGTAATCGCTCTAGTTCTGCTTTTTTCCACATAGGATGATTTGGAGTCGCCAAGTGCTTGTCATAATCGATAAGATTTTTATATTTTGTTCTCCTGCAAGGAATCAGCTTATAAAGATTTAGCATGGGGCGTGTCAGTACATGATCAAGCATGAGGTTCGATGTTCTCAGACAAAGCCGCCGTGTAATATATCCATGCAGTTATTCCAGAAACTAGGAGGCCCAAAATAGTTAAATGGTGCTAATATCGCTTCTAACTTTAGAGACAAAAGATCATCAATAATATTCAAAATTAAGATGAAGATAAACTGTTTAGTTCAGTTGTCGCTTTTTTTTTCTTAACACGTACAACTGTAGCCATTACTGAACAATGAAAACAATAAAGTCACATGACATCACATCACGTGATACGACCTTGTTTATTGTAAGTTCGTAACAGGCGAAGGAACAGTTTCGTTCAGGAAACACCAGTAGGTGTCTAGTCTTAGAAGTAAAAAGGCATGAGAAAACTGATGTGGGAAAGCCCACCGGATTCGATGTTCGTTGCTCGCTACCAAGGATAAGAAACGGATCAGTGCCATTCAGACTCACCGAGACACAACCTAATTATTTACAGGGTCTACTTCTATGTAAATGTTCATTAGAATAGGAATTATCACTTGATGAAGATTTGCTGGTCTTGATATAATGTTGACCTAGACCCAGGATCCATCCAAGAAGAAAACCAATCTAATCTGTATTATTTCTACAATTAGATAATCTAGATAGAAGGCCTTTAAGCCTAATTTCTATATCATTGGATATAGACCTTCAGATGTCAGATCTCCTGAGCAGTTGATTACATTCAGTCCTATAGCTTTGGTGATATATATTAATAACAATATATGTAGATTTAGGTCTTTATACTGTCAAGTGTCTTTGAGAGGCTCATGACCAAGATCTAGTTCTAGATCTGCACTCGTTGTGTTTTGAGACTTGATGATGCGCAGATCAGGGGAAAACACACCTCTTTTAGGCAACAGCAGGCTCTTAAGGACGCCTGCATCAACACATTTGTACTCAGATGTAAGTAAAGAAGATACTAGTTACTTATAAGACAATATTTATTTATTTCATTATTGTTCTTAGTCTTAGATCCATGTCAAAAATGTATATCAATCGTTTCAATGTTTCATCCATCAAGTCCAGTGGTTTGTAGTGAGATCTCCGAAATTTTACAACCAATAAACCCAGGGCAATTCAAATTGGACAATTTCAGTGTTGTGAGATCTTGCCCCACGACACCTCCCTATCCTTTGTTACTTTCGATGTGTCCTAATGTTCAGCGTCCATTTTCTGTTGTCGTTCCAATGACCATGCTGTGATTCCCTTCAATCTTTCCAGACATAAGAAATTCCTGCTTTTCTCTTCTCATCACATGTCCAAGAAAGATTGGCGTCTGCAAATTACCGCCAACCACCTTTCCATGGCAACCGCTTTTCATTGACCCCCTTGCATTTTTTGTATATTTTGTTACTGTCCAAGGCGACCAGCTGTCCAACACGACAACAAACAGCTTATAAACTGATCAAAACCTGACCATGGCAACTAAAGCTGTGTGTGAGAAAAGGGACACGAATAGAGGGAAATGATTGACAATATGTTTCTAGTGTACAGTTAATATGTGAATTACTGATGGCGGCACCAGCAAGATGAGGGGGGGGGGGGGGGGGTGATGCGTGGCGAGCAGAAAAGCGGAGGCGGCCCAAGTTAAGAGTGGGGGGGGGGGGGGAGTCGCTACGAGCGAAACAGAAAGCATGAGTGGGGTGGGTGATAAGTCACCACCAACGAGAGAGGGATGGTCGGCCCTAAAGCATAAGCAGTGCCATTTTTCAAAGGCCAGAGAGAGAGAGAGAGAGAGAGGTAGGGAGGAAGGTCTTTGGAGGGAGGATCTGAACGAAAATGTAAGTTATAAGTGGGTCTTTGAGATAGAAACAAGGATTACTGATGACAGGAGACACAAGGAGATTTCAAGAGTGTGCTATGACTAAAAGATAGATGACAATGGAACAGAATGCATACCAAAAATAGATGGAGAACAGGCAAGACAGAAAAAAGGCTGATTTTTAAATGGTCAGTCGATTAAAACTGGTGATGTGAACATTTCATTAAGAGTGAAAAAGAGTTCAAGAAAAAAAAAAATGAGAGAGACACATGCTAATAGAGAGATACAAAGAAAGAAAGAAAAAAACAGAGAATGAAAGGGTGAGTGTGTGTGAGAGAGAGAAGGAGTGGGGGAGGGGCCTTAAGAATGGTGGAGAGCTTTTCAAGTGTTTAGACGTTTTGACGTTATTCATTTATCACATCCGATACCAGCTGCACCTTTTGATCTTGGAAAGCTAAGCGAAAACTGTAGAACAACCTTTTTGCACAAGTTTTTGAGACACATACTAAAGGAGTCGCCAAACTTTTTCATGACGTATTATGAGAAATTAAATCTGCCTCTTACAAATGTCTTTCATAGATCTAGGAACAGAAAGTTCACGTCCACATGGCCTTTGATCATTTGGCAATAAGGCTAAGTTAAAAAATGTTCTGATTCTAGAAATGGAACTTCCATTCCCTTGTATGGTGATCAATTATCTGGGAGTTTGGCTACAATAACAAGGACAGTGAATTTATGTCCATCAGTCATATTCAAAATTTGAATAACAACAGCGACAGAGAAAAAAAAAGTTTCAAGACTACTAGCACTGCTCTTTGCGTTAATCCTGGCATCAAGCAAAAAACCAAAAGCATTACCACTGTCACAAGGAATGGACATCATCAAAATGTCAAAAGCAGGAAAGTCTCAACGAGGAAAATTCAAATTCAACAAACAATCAAGAGAAAGGCTGAATTCTCAGCAGAATTTGAGGCTGGTGCTTCGATGAGCAAAAGGGAACTCAGAAGAGAAAGGTTAAGTAGGTACACAGCAAAAGGAAAATGTTGATAATACACTTACATATATAAATTATGTACCTGTCCATGGTGACCACATTTGGCTATGATCTTCAGTTGTCACCATGGACATGTTCAATTGTATATTTATAAGTGATCTTTTCTGATAGTTTCCTGTAGAACTGCTTCATAAGACTTCTTTGCTGTCCATGAAATTCTGAGCATTCTTCTGAGGAACCACATTTCAGCTGCCTCCAGTTTCTTCTTTGTATGTTTTGAGATTGTCCGCCTCACATCCATATAAGTATGGGTTCAATATACATTGAAGGACTTTTTTTGTCTGCATGGAGATGCACTTGTTTGTTTAGACTGCTTTCATTTTCTGGAAACTCAGTTTTTCTTGTGCTATTCTTGATGATATTTCAGTGTTTTCTTTCCATCACTTAAGATTAAAGTTCCTAAGTATTTGAATTGGTCATGCTGTTTGATTTTAGTTCGTTTGACAAAGATATTTATGTGCAGAGGTTATTTCTTCCGACTGATGGCCATAACTTCTGTAATTTTATACTATTTAATACCAGTCCTTTCTCCCTGCCCTCTTCTTCAGCAACATTCAACAGTTGTTGCAAGCCTTCATTATTTTCTGTGATAAGTGCAGTGTCATCATCATACCTATGTTATATTCGAATACTGTAATTCATAGATTCCTTCCAAGTAACACATGGTTATTTTAATTCAGTGTCTCGGTGTAAGAACTTTCCGCTATGAACTCATTCTGACTTTGAAACTGCTAGCCCTAAGAAACATACAAATTTTCTCCATGTACTTACCCGCTCTTGGTCTCACACAAAGTTTTAAGAGCCGGATATAATTTAAAAAAAAAAAAAATTTCAAGCTAAAACATTATTTTACCTAACCCAGAGTGGTGATTATTTCTATAGCCATGTAAGACTGGCACACGCATATGTGAATAAACAAGATTCAATTGCTGTAAGAAGCGGAAGGGGAGATGAACATGCACAGGCATTAGAACCTCTACAAATGGTAGGCTTCGCTAGAGCTGTGTAAGAAGATCAGAGGGAGTTTACTTCCGCTTTATCTTTGTAACTCCGACTCGCGATCGTCTGTCAGTCTACAGTCAGGGAACTCAATGTTCTTTACATGGAGATGTTAAATGACGGACCTCCCCCTATAAAAAGGACCTTCCCCAGAATGAAAATCATCGGTGGGCAGCATTTGATACACTGCGCAAGAGTTGGTAGGCATCCAATCACCGAGGAGTAGGCGTGACTTGACCATTCAACCAACACCTCAGTGGTTCTATCGCGCCGACCACTCCTCTCAGTTGCTCAACACACGTGTCAATCACCCCAGAAGATTTGTTTCTTGACTGTAAAAAGATGATTTCTGTCTCTCTCTTTATCTCCCTCTTTCTGTCTATCTGTCTCTCTCTCTCTTTGTTTCTTTCATTCTCTTTCGCATAAATAAAAAGAAACTTGGTCATTAAAGTTAGAGAGAGGGATTTGTTTTCTCTTAACATAGATTATTTTTCTTTACAAATCAATGCATTATTAAGACTGGTGTGACAACTTTGTGTGCCTTTGTCTCAATCTTTTAATGTTCTCAGAGAACAAACTGAAAACCCATAGTTAATATATAATCTTAAAAAACTCAGGGAAACTATGAAAGTAAAAATTAATCAGAGATTACTGTTCATTGAAGACTGATCACTGTTTCCCGACTCTCAGACTAATTTTCATCAGCTCCCGTTAGAACGTACACTTTCTAAGAATCCGCTTCTTGTCTCCCGAGGGGCAGGTTCTTAAGCGGAGACCACTGTATAGAGGCAGAAAAGGGTACACAGGCCTGTCTGACACCGTGTGTTAAATAGCTTGAAATGAGCTGATATCATTATCCACTGACATCACCCTCGCTTGTTCCCAGTATATTCATACAATTTTTAAAATTATTCATAAGTCTTTTCGACTACTTTCTATTGTGTTATTCGTTTGATATTCTTTGGTGTAATCGATAAAGCATTTTAAGTATAAACATACATCTTTTTTGCACCTAGAGTGCATGTTCTAGTAGAGTATGTAAGACATAGAGTTTGTTATTCCTTTTTCCTCCACAAACGTCAAACCTGCATTGTTCTGCTGCTATTTCCAGTTTAATTTTGTTTCTGGTTCAAAACATGATTCGTAACAATATTTGTGTGATACGACTCATGAGACTGATAGTACAATGTAGTTTGTACTCTGTCGCTCCTTGCTTCGTTGACATGAATATATTGATTGTGTGATATGTTTTATTCTGGTTTTTGTCATAGATTTTGTTGAGCAATGTAGTCATTAAGTACTTTTATCATCTCAACTGATATTTTGTCAGGGTTTGTCGTTGCTTCATCTTCCTTATCACTGATGGTGCTTTATCTCTCAAGATAGGTGGCCCTGCAAAAAATTGTTCTTCATAACATTAACAAATTTGCTTTTCACCTAGCTAAAAAAGGCAGGTCAAGTTTGATGTTTGTCACTGCACTATATATATTTCATAAAGGAAATTAATTTTTATATTGTCAAAAAAGTACTATTTGCCATTCTATTCTTTTATCCCATGCAAGCCATGTTATGTGGGTTTTTTTAATATAAGATTAGAAAAAGATTGAATTAGGAGAGATCAGTAGGGTGACACTAGGGTTAACGTTGCCTGATGAAAAAAAACCAACTTGATACATTCTCATCACAGTAAGGCAAAGCGAGTCTTGGATTTCTTGTTATAATGAGTAACTTCTTTAGAACTTGCAACTTACAATTGTAAACCACACAGATTTCGAATTAAGATGAGACTTTATTGTGACAGCAAATCTTGTACATTAAATTCTTTCCCAGTAATTTAAAATGGTAAATGTAATGGATTCCAGATCAACTCGGATCCCAGAGACAGGAACAATGGACTGGGAGACTTCAACAGTATTGAAACACTGGAGGACAGCCACCGAAGTGACGCGGAGAACCCTGAACCCGAAGAGGAGAAAGAAGTTAAGATTGATCAGGAGCACATTCTGAAGGCCGGATTTGAGGTACATGTACACACAAATAATAATTATGTACATGGGGCTGTGCAATAAAGTTTATACTTGCCTTGGCTTTTTTTTTTTTTAGAACTTTAGGTACTGAATTATAAACTAGAAATTCTTTCTTTATTTATAAGATTATATAATGACTTTCTTATAGAAGCCACTGTTATATCTCAAAAACTTTGCTTGATGGTCTCTTTAAAGCAACTCATGTCAAACAAGCTGAAAAGATCATCACTGTAATAAGATAAAATTATTCAATGGATTTTATGAACCCTGAACCTGAAGAGGAGAAAGAAGTCAAGATTGATCAGGAGCACATTCTGAAGGCCGGCTTTGAGGTACATGTACATACACATAACAATTATGTACATGAGGCTGTGCAATAAAGTTTATACTTGCCTTGGCTTTTTTGGAGAACTTTAGTTACTGAATTATAAACTAGAAATTATTTATTTACATTAGTATATAATGACTTCTTAATGATCTCTTTCAAGCAACTCATGTCAAACAAGTCAAAAGTAATAAGATAAAATTATTCAATCGATTTTATCCAATGAAAATCATGAAGGTTAAATGCTGCATGAGTGTAACAAAGACTCCCCAATCTCCCGATGAAAATTCTTCCCATTCTCAGAAAAAACTTAAACTAGATGTCTAAACTTATATAAATTATCTTTCATTATTATTTGCAACTCTTAAAAGCCTCAACAAGACCAGAAAAAAGTATTAAATTAAGGAAATCCCTACACCAGTATTTGTAATCATTTCTCGATGTTCATGTCCAGGCTGTTAAAGTCAGGATAACAATGGCCACCTATGAGTGTCTTAATTTTTATCAGTAATGATTTTAAATTACATTTACATAGCAAATGATTTTTTTATCTGGCTATTTGATTGAGAGAAAGAGACAGACAGACAAAGAATGTCAGACTGACACTGACATTTGACACTCATGTCTAAAGATGAAACAACAAAGCATGCAAATTAGTTACCTTCACTAACGCATTGGCTGAAATAGATGAGAATGTAAGCAAATGTGAAAGATCATGGTGATATTGACAGAGAGAGAGAGAGAGAGAGACAGACAGACAGACAGGTAGGTTAGTTGGTAGGATTGATGTATCTTCTCTGCCTGACCCCCTGGTTTCGAAATTGCACCTTTCCTTTCCTCCCTTTTTTATTTAAGTTATAATTATATTCATGTGTCTCATCCGTCCAGAGTCTTGACTATGAGGTTTCTGATAACCTGATTTATCAGAGGGAGGAAAAAGTTAAAAGCTCCAAAACATTGGTAAGAACTTTATTTCCCTACTGTCTTCTTTGCGTTGAAACGAAAATAAAGTTAATGATTTAAAGAAAAAAGAAGGCTGGTTTATTTACAAGATGTTTTTTTAAATCAAACCAACAAGAGTTGAGAATAATTGTAATGATGTCAGTGTCACAAGGTATTTGACATCTATAGACTTTTTATGATAACTCTTTTCTACTCATTTTTTGTCTTATCACAATGATTGGTGTACTACAGTACTTATGACCTTATCAATGCAACTTTCCTGGAGAATCAGTCCAATTTTTGCGCTTGTAGATATTTTATCTATCAAGTGGGATGCCCTACATCTTCAGTGCTCTAATGTTAAAGAAACAGGACATTCACATGTAAAGTTCAGGTGGGCGTAAAAGTATTAAACATGTGGGCACATTACTTGCAGAAATATAATATTAATGTATTGCATGAGTCACTGCCAGCACATTTATAGTATGAACTTTTTGTGTTTTTAAATCCCTAAATATTGTTGTTATTCCTGTTGCTATATGTGCATGTTAGGTTATGTATCATGTTCCTTTCTGATGAGACTTTTTCAACACATAAATACAATGTTTTATGTTATGTACTATTTAAGACTTAGTAAATCTGTTAAACATATTTCACATATCACCGAAAACTGGTGTTACTCATCCCTGACATTATAATTGCAAAACAATTTTAAAAAAGAAGTAACTTCAGCCATTCAGATGTCCCTCGTTAGTCACCATTTTAACAAAGGTGACATACAACCTCGTAGACCGACCAACTGTGCATACTCAGGATGGTCAAGCCAACCTTTTCCTAGCCGAACTGTCCTGTGTCAGATCAACACAGACTTTGAGTTTCATTCCCGTCCAGTTCTTTAACATCTTCCACCCAATGTTGGCTAGGGAGCCCTCCTCCTCTGCTGCCAGCTTTTCTTCCATTTAAGATGTTATTCTGAATACTCCCGCGGGCTTACTGTGGTGCTAAAATAGTCAGGCTCCTGAGTTTGCACTTTTAGGTTTCTCTGTACACCTAGTCTACTGAGGCTTAGTTTATTTCTTATTTTGTCCTCCTGACTGATTTTCGCCATTGTTCTAAAGATACACATTTCTAAAGCTTAAACATTTTCTTTGGCTTCTTCATACAATGTCTGTGTTTCGGTTCCACATTGATCAGTTAGATAAATATCCTGGTCAGCTTTTTTAAAATAAAAGAACTAAAAAGATAGCTATCTGCAAAAGTTTTATATATAATATGAATAAAAATAGATGAATTTTGGAAAAACGCTGAAAAGAGTGCAATTTTTTTCTACCACTGCTGGCAAAATACTCTCTGTTGAGTTAAAGAATCTAAACCTGCATTGTGTTAAACCTGTGTAAATGTCGTAGGCCCTCCAGTGGCAAGAAGTGCGGCGCTGGATCATCTGCTTCCTGATTGGTGTCCTCACGGGGCTCACCGCCGGAATCATCGACCTGGGCGTGGAGAACGTGTCCGGCCTCAAGTTCCAGTCCGTGAAAGAACGTATCCTCACCTGACCAGTTTCAAAACACCAGTGAATTTCGTCCATTAGTCACATTCTGGTTACTTGCCCGGTTTTTTACCGGGAAAGAAATGTGTACCTAGCTTCTAAGCCACTAGAGAGCATATTTACTTATGTTAGTCCTCAGCGCCTATTGAGGTACCTGAAGGTCATCGGTGTATATAATAAAATTTAACTGTGATAATCCTACACATGGATCTTTTAAACTACTGTATATACCTTTCACTTTTAACCAAACCTTTTACGCACAATTTTATGCTTTTACTACTCTAAGAAATAAAGGAGTCATCGTTGCTACCAGTATAATGCAATAACTGTCTTAGGACATCTTGGGCACAACATAGCCGTTACAGTGCTGACATGCCTCAAAAACAACTCACTCACTCACTCACCTCTGTGCAGGGTTTTCATTGATGCCATAGACTGAGACACACACCTCAGTGCAGGGTTTTCATTGATGCCATAGACTGAGACACACACCTCAGTATGGCTGACTGCTCTAAATGTGCCTCTAGTAGTTTGAAAACCAGATGTGTGATGTCTGATTGTGTTGGCAGGTGTTAGTTCACTACATTATTTTTAGTAATGTCTGCGAATGAGCATGTTTCATCAGGTGATTTATACAAAGTATATATTTAGTGCTGAATGCCCTCTAGAATTTTTTGAGACTGACTATTGCTCATGGCTAGAGATTTGCTGAAAAAAAAAGAGGGGTATTCAGTATCTTTCTCATTATTATACTTTTTTTTTAGATGAGAAAGAAGGGGGGTGGGGGTGTACTACAAGAGAACTTTTAAGAGAAAGTGAAAAGCTGAACAATGTTGGTGTGTCCTTAACTCTGTGTCAGTGGTGGACAAGTGTGTGACTGAGCAGTGCATGTATTACCCGCTGCTCGTCTGGCTCTGCTTCAACATGGGGCTGGTGTTGGTGGGCAGCGTGCTCACGGCGTATGTGGAGGTAAGTCTACCTTCAGAACGTCTTACTATGCTTTGTTATTTCAGCACACGCACATGTATTTTCAGTATGTTAAATGAGTATTGCACAAACATGTTGGTTAAATAATACCATTGTTTTAATGTCGCTGAATTTTATTTCTAATAATGTTTAAATATAGAAATACATTTTATTATCATTTTAACCAAAGTGCCAGTCTTAGCTTTAAAAAAGTGTTACGGAAAGGGTTATTATGTATTTTGATTTTTCCTGACATCAAGTTTTAAGAGCAAACAGCTATGACCAGAAGGCCTTATAGAAAAATAAAAGAAATTAATTGGGGGTGTTGTCTTAAGGTTAGAATTAATTTCTTTTTCACCTCAGTCAGTGGTAAAGATCTGCAGATATTAGCTCTTCATATAATATGTATTTGTGTGGCTTTATCAATCAAAAACACTCACACAAAAATAAAATGTTAATTTGTCTGCAGCCTACTTTTATCAATAGTTCATTGTGAAGATATGATAAAATATATTCAAAAGCTTGTCTCTGGTCCTTGAATAGATATAATCTTGTTTTTTTTTAACATGTACAATTTTTCAATGCTGGTTACAATAAAGTTTATCTCAGCTGCCTACTTTTTTAATCTACACAGAATCTTGAGTTTTTAAGAAGGTTTTGCATTGCAATAAACACAAGTTTCTTCAGACATCTTAAACCCAACATCTTTGCTTTTTTCACTCCCTCTTGTAAGCTTTGAAGCATCACTCGTTGTCAAAGCTAATAAGTGCCATTATTGAGCTCTGCTCTTTCATCCCTTGGCGTGTTTCAGCCTGTGGCGGCTGGGAGTGGTATACCCCAGATCAAGTGTTACCTGAACGGTGTTATTGTACCTCACGTGGTCCGCATCAAGACCCTCATGACCAAAGTTGTCGGTGTGGTGTGTGCTGTGGCAGGAGGCCTGGCTGTTGGCAAGGTCTGTGTTTTGTTCGTTCTTTTTTTTGGTTCTCTGTGTCCAACGAGAGCACTATACAGGCTTTATTGCGGCTTTGCTTCAAGATTAACAAAAGAATTTTATGTGCTTCCATACAGAGACAGTGCAGGGATACCTGGACTCTTGTCTCAGCTGGTCACATCATACTGACATCGACCAAACTAGTAGGGGAAGAAATAGAATTAATCAATTTTTGACCGATAGTGAGTTTCGGACTGGGAACTTTGCTCTTTGAAGACCAATGTCCTTCCACTTGAGCCAGTTCCCTCCCTTGTGTGAAAGGTGAGGCTTCATGCTCCTGACTTAATGACAAAGTGACTTGAGGTCATGAAAAACAGCTGGTGCATTTATACGTATCTGTTGAGAGAGGAGTATCTGACCATAAAGAGGATGGTTTTTATCTTTCACAATTGAAGCTATCTCATTAATAATAAAACATTTATTTACAAATCTTTTTGGCGGAACAGTTCTCTGGATTAACAAACAAGACTTGAAAATTATCGTCACCTAGTTTGGGCATTGTTCATTTATTTGTATTTTCTCCCAAATAGACAAGAGCAAAAGAGGTCACACTCTCAGACATTGCTTTATAAAAATATTTCTTTATCCGCGTGGAAATAATCTAGTTTTCTTATGAAGTAGAGAAAAAAGCAAATTAAGCATTACAAAAGTTTAATGGAATAAGATACAATGCAAGTGTTGTATTTCTCTGGTCCTGTTAGTCTTGTTGAGCTTCCCTTGAAAAATCCCCATATCAGAATTGTTGTATGTTTTAATTTTTTATTTCCTTGATTTGTTAGTCGAACACAAAGGCATCTGGACTTATTTTGGTACATTGCTCTTTTGGCAAAACATGTTTTTATTAAGTCTGCTTGACAAAGGTAAATTATTCTGTGAGTCATAGAACCAGGATAAGTCCCTCTTTTGGCAAAACATATTTTTTATTAAGTCTGCTTGACAAAGGTAAATTACTCTGTGAGTCATAGAACCAGGATAAGTCCCAATCCAAACACTTTTTTTTTTCAAGTCACATTCTGTGTCTGCTTGATGACTATTTAACAGATGATAGATGGCAGAGTTAAACTTATTAGAGAATTTTTCAAATGTTGTAAAGAAAATTCACCTAACTATTGCTTGCTTTCTTGACTTTGTGCTTATCTTGGGCTATGTAGTATACCATATACCAAGAGGACCAAGTTTACAATAGTTTTAAAATAAGTATTTATAAGAATTGAGCTTTCTGCATATAAGTACAAAATGTTTTCTTCTTCTGCTATGTCAATAAGAACAAGCCGCAGGCTGAAAGGAATATTATTGTAACTTCAAAGAGATAAAGAGGTCAGTTACAACTTTTTGCATCTAGACCCGCGAATCAGGTTAAAGAGTTTAACATATTAGTGAAATTCAGGTTTCGATTAGTCAAAGTACTAAGCTGTGTGGGCTAAAGAATATTTGATGTGAGAGACTCAGTTGAGCAAGTTTTCTCCCTTTTCGTTCCAGGAAGGACCTATGATTCACTCCGGTGCTGTCATTGCGGCAGGTGTATCTCAAGGTCGCAGTACATCGCTGAAACTTGATTTTAGCGTGAGTATTAACACAGCCTGAATATGATATGGGAAAACTTGGTTCAATCACATTTCAAAAGTTTTGAGAAAATGCAATATTTATTTACCTTTTCACAAATAAGAACATTTCATAATTTTCAATTGCTCGTATCTTGATATCCGTTGGTTTTCATGGATAGGATCCAAGAAACACTTATGAGGAAGAGAATAAAGTCAACCAAAAAGTATATAAGTACATTTTTTCACAAAACCTGACCAAAGGAAGTTTAAAAAAAAGTTTAATGTTTTATTTTGTGGCTCTCCCAATTGTGATTCAACAATTCATTGTTGATGATTTTAAGTCACATATGATGAAGGTCTTTATCCACATTAAGTTTGAAGATATGTTTGTATGTGTGATTGACTTGATTTTATATTTCTTTATCATTTGACTTTTATTTAATTTGGAAGTAGCGATTCATATAATATAAGCATTGTTTCATTATCTTTATGCTATTGTGAGCCAGTCAAAATCGGAGGGAGAATGTTATTCTAAAGAATTTTGGTCAATGGTAAGCTGCATGTCCACCTGACATTATAACAAAGAAAAAGCAGTTCTTCTTTATAAGCGGTTCTTTGGATTTTTTATGAATACATTGTAGGAGACAAATGATGGGAATAAATTTAGATTTTATTTTTGTTACAAAGAGTATGGATAATTTTGCAGATTCAAATACTAAATGCATTTGATTTATTTATTATAACGTAAAAGGAAACAATGTAGCCAGTCGGCAGTTGCATGGAGAAATTAAATTTGAATCTAATCCGGTTTTCCTGGAACCGTCAGACACAATAGAGGCCTTGTCATTACGGGGACCAAACCAAAAGCGAAGACGCTAGGTAAAGGATCTCCTCCTGCATTTAATCAGTGCTCTAAACTAGACTCACAGAGAGAATTAGCCACAAGTAAACCCTGTAACTAAAGGGCTGGTTGTGTCATCGGTTATCTTGGTGTGGATGGCTCAGCCTGTGTTAAAACGATGGAAGACTACATTGGTTGTGGTGGTATGTGTTAAAACAATGGAAGACTACATTGGTTGTGGTGGTATGTATTAAAACGATGGAAGACTACATTGGTTGTGGTGGTATGTATTAAAACGATGGAAGACTACATTGGTTGTGGTGGTATGTGTTAAAACGATGGAAGAATACATTGGTTATAATGGTTCCACTATATGGTTTTGATGGTTCCACTTGTTCCATACAGATTTTCAAAGTGTTCCGCAGTGATCGAGAGAAGCGAGACTTTGTGTCGGCGGGGGCTGCGGCGGGAGTGGCGGCCGCCTTCGGAGCGCCTGTAGGGGGCGTCCTCTTCAGTCTGGAGGAGGGAGCCTCGTTTTGGAACCAGGCTTTAGTGTGGAGGATTGTGAGTTATGTCCTTCGGAATTAAACAATGGTGTCAATTTTCTTTAAATTTAGAGAGGCTCAGTTTTTTTTTTAATTTGGCTGGTCAGATTTCAGTAAAGATCTGTGAAGGGTTTATTACTTAATGAAAAACTCCTCATCTTAGATATAAAGGAAAAGCTCTGCTCTGCTTAACAATCCTTGCACAGAAAATTTCGAGACTTTTTGGACTGACTAAGCCATACTTCTACTTTTACTTTTGTTTTCAACAGTTTTTCTCATCTATGACATCAACTATGACGTTGAACATTGTACAGAGTTATATAAAAGATCATCCATGGGAGCTGTCATACGCTGGTCTCATCAATTTTGGCACCTTCGGGGTAAGTGATGCTTCTGATTCCATTGTATTTGATTTCCCACAAGTTATATCAAGTAAGGCTAGACTTTGCCATAGACTTCCAAACAAACAACAAACGCATTTTTTAAATAACACTATTCCTTGGTGCAGTTTTTAAAGTTATGGTTAAGCTTGTGTTTTGGTCAATATTGATAGCGTGGCCATTAAATAGATTTGCAGTGACTAATCTCGCAAAACGTCTGTATTTGCTTTCTCAAAAGTTGGCAGCTATGCACTCTGTCCTGTTCACGTGACGGTGGGGCTTGTAACTGCAGTTGGCTCACTGTTACGCTTAACTGAGTTTATTTGGATAGTAGGTCTACACATACTGTAACTGCCGGTGCTTTGCTTGATAATCTTTGATCATTACTGCCTTACAATAGCTCCGTCTGTAGTGGCCTGCGTTCGCAAATCTGGTCTGGTATTTTTCTTGAAATTCGTGGGATGTATGGCTTTCTAAATATTATTAGCGTAGGCTTAGTAGGGGCGTAAAGATTGCTCAGTCTCCAGGGCTCGGGACTGAGGAGCTGGAAGTCCAAGGTTCAAATATTTGGTGTTGCCGCTGTTTTTCCACCCACCCCCTTTTTCCGCCCATCTCTGTAGGAAACTTACGGGAAAACAGTAATTTGAAGACTGCATTTTAAACGCCAGATATCTCTAGAATTAGTGCTCTGGATTTATGAGATGGAGGTCAATGGTTCGATCCTTAGCTAATACTTCCATTTCTGTTTTGTAGAACTTTGATTGGGGCTACAAGGGCTGTAAATGCATTTAAAAACCCTTTCCGTCAACAGACACACAGGAGGAATGTTGTTCCATGTAATTAAGGATTCAAACTGAAACATACCATACACACAGTTATTTAAAATTAAATAAAGTAATAACTGGCTTCTCCTTTATTCCCCCCACACGATGAGTAATAAACGATTATTAAAATGCGGAAACGAAAAAGATAGTGAAATCAACTAACTTCTCAGTGCAATAGGAATATATAGTTTCATGAACTTATAACTAGTAAGAATGAAAAAAATATCGGCAATAACAGGGCAACCCTAAGAGCATTAGTTAACCAGGTGAACAGTACTGCCACACTCCATTTTTTTCACACCCAGTTACTCATGCCAGATCCAGATTGGTTATCTGGTTGTAGGGCGGTCTTTAAAGCGCTGCATGGGTTAATAGATGTCCAAAAAGTCTACATTTTATCTTTTAAAATGTCAGCTGGATTAGATAATGGCAAGATAGTTGTTTTTAACAATAACCAGCATAATTCTTTGTAATGTTGAATAAGTAAGTGGGTATGTTATGCCTAGTGACAATGAACAACTGCAGATGTACATGTATATTATCAGGCAAATGAAAAGTAAAATAAAATGCATGGACATATCATTTAAACATAATTATTTGGTTTTATTCATTATGTATATGGTAATATCATGTCTGAAAATGTATTACATATTTAATATTCTTTAGAACAATAAAATAATACTTGGGGATGCGCCTAACTCAAAACCTTAGATGATCTCATAAATCTAGTGCAGCTTCGTCAATCTCTCTGTCATTTTTTTCTTTTCACTCCAGAATGTCAACTATCAGTTTGTGGAGCTTTTCATTGTGGTTGTAATGGGTGCTATTGGTAGGTTGTTTTCTTACTTTTTAAAAATTACCTCATTTGTCAGATATGATCATGAGATGTGACTTGCATTCTATGAGTGCAAAAATTAATATCAGACTGTTTAATGCTTACAACATTTTGAGGGCCAATTTTTTTAAATGAAACCATTTTGTGAAAGAATAGTTTGTCTACAATGATGATACACATATAAGCTGTCATCATCATCGGGTGCTTTGCGTGGCCGAGTCGGCTACCTCGGTTCTCCGCTGTTCACATGTATCTCTGATTGTAGCATTGTTTTGCCCTCTCTACATTACCTAGAGTTTCTTGTTATGGTTGAATCCTAGGCTTCTTACAAATAAAATAACTCTCTCCTCCTCCTCCCCCTCCTCCTCCTATCGACACATAGTAATTTGGAAAGCACTTTTTTACATGTTTTTTTTAAATTTTTTTTTAATCTTTATCACCCCAGGTGGCCTTCTTGGGGCTCTGTTCAACCACATCAACTACAAACTTACCATATTCAGGATGAGGTAAGTGCCTTGTTAAGAGTTACCCCCCCCCCCACACACACACATTCACACCACCCTTAAAAAAAAAATAACACAAAACAAAACAAAAGACAACTGCAGGGCTACATTTATCAATCTATAGCTTACTTAAAAAGCTAACAAAAGGGAAATAAATGGGAGTAGATAAAGGAGTAGAACCAGTTGGGTCACCAAACCTTATATGTCTGTAGACCTTTATTGTAAAAGCCACTAATTGGTAAACTTCTGTGATTGTTGGGAGTGTTTCTTGCTTGGCTGTTATGCTCATGGAATTTGTTCCTTTCTTGAATGATTTTAGTTTTCAAACAGGTGAATTTAGAGCTGTTGAGGCAGAGAAACCTTTACCATTTGTGATTGTAATCGATAATTTTATTTGTTTCAAGTTTTAAGGATTACGAATTGGCTTAAGGTGTCAATTGTTTTTGTTTTTTTAATATCAGTTAAGAACACAGCCTAGAAGGTTTTACTTCATATGTAGAGGAGAGAGGGTGAAAGAGACGAAATGAAAAGTAATATATTAATAAGCATGGAAAGGAAAGAGACTGAAAACACCCTCTTAGAAAGTAAAAGTTGAATGATTTGATTTTATCTTAACTTAATATACAGGTAGTATAAAGACGCTCATATTTTCACATAAACTTGATTCAGGCGTTGTTTAAAAGAACAGAGAATGTTTTCCAATGAAGGTCGGTGCTGGATAGCTCAGGCGTTATGAGGAATGGCCTTTGAGAAGGCAATCCTATGTTGTATCCCCATATTTGACTTTCTGAGGAGAATGTAAAACTAATCAGATCAGGACTCATAGTTTCTGGTGTGGGTAAATTGCTTACTTATAGCCATAGCACGTCTCAGTTCTTTGTCTGTGACACTTTGGCAGCCTTCTCAATCTTTGATGTGAGCTCTCTCCATTTCTGTCATGTGCTTTTTCTGTAATACATCTGGGTTTAGTTGAATCGGCTTTATTATATCAGTGCTAGACCTTTGTTGAGCACTGCTGACAGGCTGACAGTTTTTCTTTTTAGGTAAGTTTACCTCTCAGGTTTTGGTTAATAACATTTCTTTCAATTTTCTGTTGCCAGATTTGTCCAGCGTCGCTGGCAGAGGGTGATAGAGGTGATGATAGTGGCAGCGTACACAGCAGCCTTTGCCTACATCCTCATCTACTTCAGCCAAGATTGCATGCCGCTGGTGGAAAACAGAGAGCCTATGTTAATGCAGGTAATTTGATCTTTTGATTTTGATGTTTTATTTATTTGAGATGTTTTCATCTTAATTTATATATCTTTGCGTCTGTCTGTCGCTATGCCCCTCATATTGTCCATTTCGCTTTTCCACTTTTTTGCTCTTCTTTTGTCCAGTATCTCTTTTTTTTTCATTATTTCATCACAACATTTTTTTCTTCCTTCTCATTCATTACTCTTGCTTTCTTGATCTCATCTTCCTTATCTTTTGTATTACATGCATTTTATCTCAGTGACTTTTCTCCTTTTTCTTATTACTGGTCGACTTGGTTGTTTTTTTTAAATAGTTTTTATACCTTTAAATCACCATGTTCCATTTTTACACTCTTGCATTTTACAAACACAGAATCATAACATTTCATTTATGCTACTGTACAAGTGAAATCCTACATTGTTTGAAATAATTAATGGGTTAAAAAAGAAAAGGAACAAAACACAGAAAGCACTAAAAGTTTTTAAAAAAATCCTAACCCTCTAAATGGAATCTTTATTCCTTTCCACTGTTTCAGTATTATTGTAAAGATGGAGAGTTCAGTTCCTCTGCCAGACTGTTCTTCGACACACCTGAGGCAACAGTCAAGAACTTGTTTCACAGTAACCCTGGTAACAAACTCACCCACTGATGGATTTTAAGAAAATGTATCATATACTGATGAATTTAAATAAATGACAATAGTGCGAAAGATGAACTCTTGTGTTATCGGGTAGAAAAGAAATTAAATGAAAACTAGATATGAAGTTTTTGGTTTAATACATTTTTAAAAATTAAAACCATTTATTTAATCAGACAAAATAATAACCTGTCAAAATACACATTGTCTTGTTTCAATTTTTCCCCATGGAATGGTCCAAACTGAATGTGTTAATAATACTCTATAATGATGAATTAATTTTCAAGCTAATGTCACTGCTGAGATGAAACTCCTCCAAAGTCGCCAATGTTGTAGCCCACAGACATGAACTTTTTTAACCATTGAAACTCTTGGTCTGCCTAAAGCACTAAAACATTTGGCCTGTTTATCTACTCTCAATAGGTACTAAATATATTGACTTGACTTCCAGTTGATATCATAGAAGTTAGGATGAAATCCCCTCAAATTTTGAGGGCGAGAAAGTTCACAGAGATCAATATTTTTTGTCTATTGAAAATACCAGTTTGTGTGTAGTTCTTAAACATATAACCTATTTATCCATTCTGAAAAATTACTTGTAGTGAAGACTTGGCTTCCAACCTATTGTCATTGAAGTTGGGGTGGAACCCCTTAAATTTCACAGCGACACAGACTTTAAAGATGTCCATTGAAGCTTCAAGCAGACCTGAAGCCTTGACATTTGTGACCTGTTTCTCCGCTCTTATAATAGGCTCTTTTTTTTGTTGACTTGTCTTCCATGTTAATGTCGTCAAACTTAGTATGAATCCCCTCAAATCTTGCTGCAAAATAACATAAATAACACATAGCTTTAGAGATTGGCATTTTTGTCCATTCGAACTCCCAGTTGGCTTGAAGCTGAAAGCATGTGATCTGTTTTATCCACTCTCAATGGTTACAAATTATGTTGACTTGATTTCTAAGTTTCTGTCAGTGAAGATGTTTGAAACATTTTTTGCAGTGAAACAGCCGATGGAGATTTACATTTTTGTCCAATGGAACATTAAATCATGTGACCTGTTCATCCACTCTCAATAGGTACTTACCAACCATTGACCTTGTTTATATTCGCTGCGGGATACTTCTTCCTGGCCTGCTGGACGTACGGACTGACCGTGCCGAGTGGTCTGTTCATCCCGAGTCTGCTCGTCGGGGCGGCGTGGGGGCGCATCGTGGGCATCCTGCTTTCCATGGCCTCCAAGAATAGTGTAAGTGCTGAAACTAGACAAGCTTGTGAGACTGTAAGTTAGATATGTCAGACATTTGCCTGCTTTCCATGGCCTCCAAGAATAGTGTAAGTGCTGAAACTAGACAAGCTTGTGAGACTGTAAGTTAGATATGTCAGACATTTGCCTGCTTTCCATGGCCTCCAAGAATAGTGTAAGTGCTGAAACTAGACAAACTTGTGAGACTGTAAGTTAGATATGTCAGACATTTGCCTGCTTTCCATGGCCTCCAAGAATAGCGTAAGTGCTGAAACTAGACAAGCTTGTGAGACTGTAAGTTAGATATGTCAGACATTTGCCTGCTTTCCATGGCCTCCAAGAATAGCGTAAGTGCTGAAACTAGACAAGCTTGTGAGACTGTAAGTTAGATATGTCAGACATTTGCCTGCTTTCCATGGCCTCCAAGAATAGCGTAAGTGCTGAAACTAGACAAGCTTGTGAGACTGTAAGTTAGATATGTCAGACATTTGCCTGCTTTCCATGGCCTCCAAGAATAGCGTAAGTGCTGAAACTAGACAAGCTTGTGAGGCTGTAAGTTAGATATGTCAGACATTTGTTTGTCACAAGAACTGTTTGGTGTTGTTGACAAACTTGTGAGACTGTAAGTTAGATATAATAATAATAATAATAATGGCATTTATAGGGCGCCCACTCCCCACAATGTGGGCCCTAGGCGCCTTACAATGTTAATCCATTCATCCACTTACATACAACTAATACAACATAAGCAAAATACACAATAAAAACAGAACCTAACCACATCTACACTGGTGACTAGGATTGAAAATGTTTTGTAAAAAGATATGTCTTAAGTTTACTTTTAAACTGGTCTAATTTTGTTATTTCCCTGATGTCACTAGGAAGGGAATTCCAAACTTTTGGGCCAATAAAGGAAAATGCTCTCTCACATAAGATTTAAGCTTCACTCTCGATGTGCTTAATAAATTAGAGCTGCTTGAGCTTAGTGCTCTAGAGGGTGTGTTTGGAGTGATATGCCGGACATTTGTTTATCATAAGACCTGGTTTGATGTTGACAAACTTGTGAGACTATAAGTTAGATCTTGTGAGACTGTAAGTTAGATATGTCAGACATTTGTTTGCTCACAAGACCTGGTTTGGTGTTGTTGACAAACTTGTGAGACTATAAGTTAGATATGTCAGACATTTGTTTGCTCACGAGACCTGGTTTGGTGGTGTTGACAAACTTGTGAGACTATAAGTTAGATATGCCGGACATTGGTTTGGTGTTGTTGACAAACTTGTGAGACTGTAAGTTAGATATGTCGGACATTTGTTTGCTCACAAGACCTGGTTTGGTGGACAAACTTGTGAGACTGTAAGTTAGATATGCCGGACATTTGTTTGGTGTTGTTGACAAACTTGTGAGACTGTTAGTTAAATATGCCGGACATTTGTTTGCGCACAAGAACTGGTTTGGTGTTGTTGACAAACTTGTGAGACTATAAATAAGATTTGATAACGTGAATTGATTTTGCTTTGGTTTGTTGGTCTTTTAACCTCTTTGTGACAAAGGTATTTTCAATTGCCATTACGGGCCTTATTCTGGTTACCCATGACAGAGGCATTTTAGTAAAATTATAGGCGGTGCTAGTTAAACGCTTGTAACTTTCTTGAAAATCGCCATATACACCTGTATGATACACCGATGGTAAGCTAATAAAATTTCCTTGCCAATTGTATATAATTCAAGAGGATTGAAAAAAAGGAAAGATAGGAAAAATTGCTTTGCATTCAGTGCCTCTTTCGCGCAGTCAAAAACATGACGTACTATTTGTTGCACGTTCTCTGAAGCGTCATGGGGAATGGCGAAATAGGGAGATTTGAGGGCGTACAATGTACGTGGGCTAGGCATTTTGTCACGAAAAATTGGGACATACGTGGTACATTATATGTCATGAAGGGGTTAATGTCCATCTTGAACAGCTAGGCTATTTCATGGAGGTGTGGCAATTTTATGTGCTGCCACACAGAGACAGGGTAGGTATGCCAGAACCCACCCTGGGCTTTTGTCTCAGCTGATCTCTTTATACTCGTATATACTGATACAGAGCAAACCAATAAGGCTTCGTTTGAATTCAAGCCATGGAACCCTTGATTAGAAGTTGCACGTTCTACCAACTGAACCATCTTACAAAAAGCAACATCATGAAAACAGATAATTTTTGTATTTAAGAAATGCACATGTGCATGTTGTCCACTGATATCTTAAGATTTGAAGGAAGAAAGACTATAAATTAAACATGCTCACTTAAGTTGAGTTGTATTATTTAATTGTTTCTGCAGTATTATTTGTTCTGATATTATGGTAATAGTTGTTATCACGGAAATTTGAATATATGATGTAGGTCTTTTTTTCTTTTTTTCGCGGCTCAGATTTCTGGCCAGGTATGGATGTTTGCATTAATTGGCCACGTAACATTCTTTTTTGCACATACTAGTATTATTACGTTTTTCTAATTTGAGATGGTTCCCTATTTTATGATCTAGATGTATTGGTTCTCTTCTTCATGAATATAATAATCAAGCAATTTGTTTTTTAATGTTATTTGATAACTAGGCAGTGTGACACACGGATCAGGAGTTAATATGAGATGCGACATGCTTATAGTTATATGAAAATATATTTACATTTTTTGTTCTCTTTAGATTAAGATGGAAAACACCACATGACTCGTAGTACTATTAATTAAGTCACTAATTTAATTTAAAAGAAAAGTAAATAGCTGGATTAAAAGGTACTTATGTTGTTTTTTCTATCCTATTTTCCCTTTTTTCTCCTCCACAATTTTACTTTAAACACCATCATTCGGGGCTGTTGTCTGGGCAACATTTCTCTTTAACAGTGTTGTTCGGACCTTGGGATTGGTCGTTGATTCACCACTGCTTTTTAGATTGAATTCCTTGAACTATCACTGAATGGCCCTCAACCATTCCGCTTTTTGTTGGGATGTATGATTTCAGGAAAAATTTGAATTAATTCGTTTATTTCACTTATATCTTTGTATCCTGTAGTTTAATGGCCTTTGAAATCTATTTCCGGTTTTTGTCCCATTGCCTCATAGCCTTTTTTTCAGCATTTTATTTATTTCAATTTTTTATATTTATCTTTTTTTTCTCCAAAAATCATGAAAATATATATCATGGAGAAACACCAACTACTATCAAAAGGATTGATAAGAATAATAATAACAATAGTAATGGCAATAACAGCAACAACAACAAAATAATGATAATAATAATAATAATAATAATAATAATAATAATAATAATAATAATAATAATAATAATAAGAGACCCAAGAAATGACCTCGAGACAGAAGATGACTCGCCACCAGCGTAGTCAAACCAGAAGTCTCATATGATGTAGGTCTAGTGTTTGAAATTATTGAAAAATTAATTATTTTTATTTGCCAGGGCTGGGTCAACTTGTCTCTCTACTCACTAGTCGGAGCTTCAGCGATGCTGGGTAAGACTGCAATCCTATCTTTGCTATAGTTTTGT
>RQTK01000049.1:801499-848643 GCA_003991915.1 Elysia chlorotica | reverse complement strand
TCTCTCTCTCTCTCTCTCTCTCTCTCTCTCTCTCTCTCTCTCTCTCTCTCTCTCTGTCTCTCTCTCTCTCTCTCTCTCTCTCTCTCTCTCTCTCTCAAGCCTTGTTACTCTGCACAAAAGAAGTTGCTTGTCTCATCACGTCTTTCAATTTCAAGCTAATGATTTATTTTCTCTAAATATGTGGGTGTAACTTAATACCTCATATATCATTAGTATTATTTGCCACCACAATCATTGTTTTAGGTGCTCCAATCATCCCTTTATTACTGTACGATAAGCTATTTTCTGAAAAAAACAAATAACCAGATGATGCAGATACAAAAACTGTATCAGACTTTTGCACCTCCCCATAGATTTTTCTTGCTTATTTATCTTGAAGCTGGTTTATCACTCTATACTCATTACTGTATTATGAAATCCCAGTGTCATTAAACAAGAAGTTTTGATGCCATACAAAAAATCAAGTAATTGATAAAAGTTAGAAAGCATAATTCATTTTCTCGCAAATTTGTTTGAAACTGGAACTCTCAAAATGGTAAGGTGGGTTTTAAAGAAATGTGTTTTTGACTGTCTTTTCCCCCAGGAGGAATTGTCCGCATGACCATCAGCCTTACTGTCATCATCATGGAAGCCACCGCCAATGTCCCCCTCGGTCTTCCTGTCATGATTTCTCTCATCGTTGCCAAGTGGGTTGGGGATCAGTTCAATGAGGTTTGTACCGCTAGCGATACATTCCCTGTCAATTAGTACAGTGTAATGCATTGGAAGGTCCGTGAGGTTTCTGGTGGTTTTGTACACACATTGATGGAATAGAGCCAAACAAATGAGTTGATCCAAGGGTAGAGCATGTGGCTCCATATTGGAATGTTGTGGGTTCAATCCCCGCTCTGGCCATCTGTTGTCCTTTTTTTCCCTTACTAGTTGGGGTGTTTTAGGGGTATCCCACCCATTGCCACATAGAGTCTTCTTTGAGAACCTATGACTCCGTAGCCAACAGTAAGAAAATGAATGTGCCTTATTGCTGGTTAAGTTCAAGGGAGGGACGTAAAACATTGCACCCCTGTCTAATTGCTTTCCCCCTCCCCATTCCCTCATAGATTTGGCACATTTTTTTTCCAGGTTCAATCTTTTGGAAGTTACATTAAAAAGAGTTCTCATTGATTTGCACATTGTACACTGTGAAATGTTTAAAAAAACAAAACCCTGAGATCACCTTTTATGATCAACTAGGTTATGCATTAAGTAAATAACTAATTGAAATATTTAAAACATTAGAACAACAATGACTTATCTCATCTAAAAAAAAATTACATTTCTAGTGAATCATCAGCATTTTTTTTTTAAGTTTAGCTCCAATTTGACCAGTGATTCTTTTGCTATATTCAAAACTGTTCATCACTTTTCTCTCCAAGGGAATCTATGATATTCACATCCACGTGCAAGGTGTGCCAATGCTTGGCTGGGAACCTCTGCCCCTCACAGCAAACCTCAATGCCAAGTGAGTACCTGATGGAAATATACATGTTACAAGCTACTACAGTACTAGCTACACCCACATTTCTTTTCGCACCCATGGCTTCATAAGGATACTTCTTTTTCATCTTCTCTCTATCTCTCTCTTTTTATCTATTAATATCAATTTTTCTCTTTCTCTCTCTAGCTCTCCCTAGTTCTATTTATCTATTACTCTCTTTCTAGCTCTCCATAGCTCTATCTCTCTCTTTCTCTCTTTCTAGCTATCCCAAGTTATATCCCTCTTTCTAGCTCTCCCTAGTTCTATCTCTCTCCTTTTATCTATCTATCTCTCTCTTTCTAGCTCTCCCTAGTTCTATCTCTCTCCTTTTATCTATCTATCTCTCTCTTTCTCTCTTTCTAGCTCTCTCTAGCTCTATCTCTCTCTTTCCTGCCCTGCCTTTTTCTCTCTCTTTCCCATTATATATTAATTTCTTTCTCTCTGTCAGTCTGACTCTGTGGCTTTACAATGGAACAGTTAACTAAATTTTTTTCCATTCACTTCTTTGAAGGGCCGTGATGAGCCACCCTGTGACTGTGTTCCGCATGGTGGAGACAGTAGAGCGCATAATCCGAGTGTTGAAGGAGGAGAAGCACAATGGTTTCCCTGTGGTCACGGACTATGAACCAAACAGCTCAGCACCACAGGTACAGCCCTCAGCCTCAGGGCAGTTTCCTAAAGTTGTTTATTTATTAGCCCAGATACTTGATTTATATTTTCCCTAGGAGGTTATTAAACAAAAATTGAAATACTATCATTGATTGAGTTACATACAAAATCATATGATAGTTTTTATAAGATATTTTTATAGTAATTTTTTTACTGGCATTGCTAAAAGTCCTGCTTTGATTATCAGTCATAACTTATATTTTTTTATCATATGACTGTTCTCACCAGGAAAATGTCGAACTGGAGACATTTGGCACCTTCAGAGGGTTGATACTGCGCAGTCAGCTCATCATGATACTTAAGAAAAAGGTGAAATCAGGTTTTTGTACATTTTTCTGTTGTTTTTGTTTTGTTACTGGAAAGAGTAGGGTTGTGTGAATGTTGTTGAAATGTGTCTGGGTGGGGGGAGGGGGGTATCAGTGCAATAGGACTGACCAAGTCTAAGATATTTCTCTCTGGTGTCCTACAATATAGGTTCATCCTATGTAAGTATGAGTCATTAGTCATTGAACTAGTATAATGTGATCGGCTGAGACAGCAGTCATGGTATCCCCGCCCTGTCTCGTGTGTGGCAGCACATAAAATTGTCAGACGTACGTCTTGGGGCCCGTCCACAATATAGCCTATGCAGTGCTGCTGTTGGACGTTAAACTAACCCAACGAACCAACCGAGTCATTGAACTAGGAAAGAACCTCACTTTCCCTGAGCAAAAAATAATTGATTTTTCTATTTTATTCGCCATGTCCCAGCTGTTTGTGGAGAACCCAAACCTTCATGACATCCTCAAAGACTTGAAGATGGAGAACTTCATGGACCTATACCCGCGCTACCTGCCTATCCAGGTAAAAGAAGATTTGTTTCTAGGACCATCCATATCTGGACTTTTTTTCAATCATATTATAGAATTGGAGCGAATAGAATGTTGGAAACATAATTATAGTTATCTTTTTTGAAAACTGATTTCCAGACTGAGACAGGAGTCATGGTATCCCCGCCCTATCTTGTGTGTGGCAGCACATACAATTGTCAGATGTCCGTCTTGGGGCCTGTCCACAATATAGCCTATATAGTGCTGCTGTTGGACGTTAAACCAACCCCCCCAGCTGTTATGGACAGATTCAGAGCATTATGAAATCTAAACACATTTAATCTAATGAAATGATCAATAATAGTTTTACAATAATGAGATTCATCAGAAAGTTTTCATATTATAATAGACAGTGCGCCAAGAGCCTATTACCCTGGTTGGTCAGAATCTTTGAAGGCCCAGAGACAAGTAAATCACACAATTTAAATAGACACTCACACTGACTAACTAAAAACAAAAATTTAACCCAAGCAACATTTCCTTTATATGAAGATTTTATATCTCGCCAATCATATTTTTAAAAAATGAATCCCTGAATCCCTAAAAAAAACTGTTGAAGCTGGTTACATAGTTCATGGACAACACTGCAATATTTGATACACAACCACGATATCTGGGTTTTAGAGGAAAGTACTGCCGGAATTGGATACTTAAGTTTATACCAAGGGCAGGGGAGGGATGTGATGATGATCATCTTTGACAGCTCCATTGAAGACACTGTTCCAACTGTAAAACTAAAAATTGTGGTTTCTTCCTTCTAGAGAGTCAGCATCTCACCTGAAGAAGCCAGCTACACGGTAAACCTGGAGCCTTTCATGAATCAATCTCAGCATGTGGTCCTGGAGGTAAGTACCTCTCTGGTTTTCTCAGTCTATTCTCTCTCTCTTTTTATCCATGTCTTCATGTTTGCTGACAGCATATCCTATTTTTGGTGTTCTTCTGTCTCATGTGTGTGTATGATAATTTTTATCATCATGCGATTTCATTCAGGGGGACTGCTCGAAGGGAAATTTTCTCTTCCTCATCGCATTCAGAAGTCATCTATTTATAATCTCATTTTCATTTTTTGGCCAAGTTTTTTTTTTTATAACAGAGGCCAATGAGACCAAATGTTGTATTTTACAGTACAACTCTAATTCAACAAACTACCTCTTAATTTTTGAATAGTTTGTTGGATGCATGGTTCGTTGAAGCCAACTGTGGCTCACTTCTGTCTAAACTCTACTTGCTTACTTTTTTGTTACTAGATAGTGTTGCAGCAATCACACCCCCACCTACCTACAGCTTTCCTTTTCTCTCTGCTTTCTTAACCAAACACACGCAAACACACACCTCAAGTTTTCAATTGGTGGCTCAGACTCTTTGATCTCCGATCTTGCTTGATGATCCTGCTTCAGCTGCAACTCCTCCCCCCCTGTTTATCATTTTTCGTTGTGACCCACCCCTTGTACTGTACACTACACTACACGATGTCAGTCCTGGCTTAGGGGACGTGTTAATTTTTCAGCAACGACCTGGCAGATCTTTGGTCTACTTTTAAACTAGATTTGATTGTCTGGTTAGCAGCTTTGTAAGCTTTCCAGCACGTCTCGTTTGTTGGATCCGAGGGTGGGTATGAGATTAGTTTGTCACATCTAAGACAGTTTACAGAAAACAAAGGAGAAGGAACATCGGGAATTTTTATATTTTCATTGAATGTAGGCTGTTCTTTGAATCCAAGTTCATTGTAATCGAGTTCTCCTGTACTATGTGTGTGTTTTCTTCTCATCTCTTTTTTTCAACCTTTTATCCCATACGTTGTTTTAGTCAAGACAAATCATTTAATGTTGATTTTTCAAGGATCCCAACCCGTTTACTTGAGTGAAACTATTTGTGTGTTTACTTAATTTTGTGTAATGCTTTGTCTCCAGAGTGCCTCCTATTCAAGCATTTTCAGCAAGTTTCGCTCGCTTGGTCTACGTCATGTGGTTGTTATCAACTTCCAGAATCAAGTTGTTGGCATGGTAACTCGAAAAGACCTGGCACGCTACACAGTGGACTCTCACAACGGACAGATCAGCATTGCGGAGAAAACGATCATTTTGTAGCAGGAGATTATACTCTGCATAAACCAAAGCATTTTCAGCAGTAAATACTTAAATGAATGCTTCTGCCTCAAAACTGAATTTGAACAAATTTGTAAAACATGAGTTGAATCGTAGAATAAATAGGTTTCCATTATGAGTGATCTAGATGTAAAAGAAAAATTATGTAGCTCAATATATTTATGCAATGTATAAAAATGTTTATATAGAAAAATTGAAAACTGTTTAGTTTTATTTTTATTCCATTTATTAATAGCAATTGTTTTTGTTTTGTAATGACGCAAGTCTGGATAAAAGAGAGAAATGATTTGAGATTACGCTAATGAGTAAGATTGAGAATTTTTTATGTAAATATTTAAAGCAATTGATAACATTGTTCAGCAAGGGGGAATCCTTACACTTAAAAAGTCATACGCAATTGTTAGAAGTTTGGAACTGGGTTGTTGTTGGTGGGGTTTTTTTGTGCCTGTTTTTTTTTTTTTTGGTTGTCTTTTTTTCTTTGCTTAAGTCTTTGAACAAATCCTCAGTGGATGGATATTAATAAATTTTTTAAAATACCGGAATTTTTGAAAATGCTCAATCTGTTAACATTTGTGAAATGTTGCTACCAACCATAATTGGGAATGCTGTTTTCAATGCAGCAGCAAATAAAGATAAGGTGCATGAGGCAGGTGCATCTCTCAAGCTAACTCTACGTCACAGGCTATTTTTGAACTCGAGAGTCCAGCACCCAGTTTTACACCAGACTTGGTCAAATGAATAAGTGTGTAGACATTTTCCCTGGCGTAATTGACAAATCTCTTCTTTTTGGGGGGCTGATGGCCGAAACATATTTATCATCAGATCCCAATTTCATTAACAAATAAAAACAAGAAGAAAGAAGATTGAGCAAAATATTCCAAAAGTTAAAGGCATGTTACTGTTTTAAGAAAGTCTGATCTTGATTGAAAAGAAAACATGTGTGAAATCTGTTCCCAAGATCTGTCTTTCGTAACTTTTTTTTCTTTCATTTTAGCAAAATCTTTCTACATGAAACAAAAGTCATGAATCATGTGGAAAACCGTCTTTCTGATAATGTGCTGCAATGATGTTGATGTTTATAAATGATCATTGCCATATTTATAAATTTTTATCAGTTATTCGATGTAATGATCTGTGTCTCCAATCACTACAAGTTTATATTTCGTGTCCATGTGTAAAATAATATCTTCTGATTAAGAGATTGAGATGCACATTTGCTGTATCTAAACTTTTTTTGTATATTCCTATTTTTGCTATGGTTTAAAATGTTGTTAGAATTCATTACTTTCAAGATTAAAAAAAAAAATTCACATTATTTTATTATAGGGTCGTGCTAAATCTTTTTTTTTTTTCATTATGGTGCTCCGATTCAGAAGGATTTCTTTTCGTTTTGTTTCTTTCGGTTTTCATTATGCATGTCTTTATCATAGAATAATAGTGTATAAGTATAGAGAACGGTTGCAGATATAACTGTTAATTTAAAGAGTTCACCAGTTTCGTGGTTATGTAAAAAATAAAAAAATAACAAAAATAACAAAAACAGCAGCAACAAAAATAAAACATCTTATGATTGGCACAAGTAACATACTTAGTAGCTGAGTATTGAAATTGTATGGTACATTTGTTTTGTTTTCATGAGCGTTTAGCTTAAAATTATTCTCCAGTTGTAAAATTTAAAAAAAAATTTTTTTCAGTAATTATAAATTAACTGAGCTTATCATGTTGTATACTCAGTAATAATATTTAGTAAACAAGCTGCAGGAATTGGCATTGTATTTCCTTTCACATAAATCATAAATCACAAATTTCGTCTTAAAGTGATTTAAAAACTATAACTTTGATTCAGATTGCAAATTTCTTTCTTCTTCAACTAGAATAAAGGTTACATTTACTTTGGATCCCTCCATGGTCTTTCTCTGCACTGGGAAAGAAAAGTACTAAGGCAAAGAGTTCATAATGAACCATTAGATCATAATATTATTGTTTTGGATATTTGTTTCTCAGTATGGACGTTGAAAGCTAAGAGGAGTAGCAGCATTTGATCAATAGCTTATTATCAGTTTATATCATTCATTTGTTAGCCGAGAAAAGTATCAGTATTTAATGCACAATAAATTGTTTTCTTGATTAAATTGATTTTGTTATTTAAGCTCTAGTTTTAAAGACCAAAGCCTTTTAAACTCAATCGTTCTATGTGCAAAACATGTCCCTATTCATATTGTATTCTGTTTTTGCATTGGGTTTGTATTTATAATCAATAACGTGCAATGAATACTTGTTACAATTCTTATGTAAATTCTTGAACATTGAACTGCTGCAACTATGATAGTTTTTTTCTCCATGATGTTATTTTAAATGCTTAGTCTAAGTCTATTGACTAATTATACGGTATTCGTAAAAAAAAAATGAAAATTGAAATTACATGTTTATAATTGAAATGTACATTTTATATAGATTTTGATGTACATTCATTAAGTATCCTTTTTCTACAGCAAAGTTTTTCATTTTTTCGCCAACTAACTACAGCAATACTTTGGGAGGAACGCACAACTAGCCTAAAAGCTTTAACAAAGTTCTTGAAGTATTCCAAAATGTTCGGATATGTGCTTGTATACTATCTACTTTTCTTTGTCTCTTTTTTTTCTTCTCTCTTACAAACATGAATGTTGTTTTCTTTAATTTCTCTAAAAATGTTATCTTTTTTAGACAAGAAAACATTTGTTCCATTGGAACTGAAATGCAACCAGGTGGAGAACCAAATGTTTTGTCCTGATTTTCGGAAATTTTTTTTCAAGGTTATCTCAGTAGTTCTTTAAAGCCACTTAGGAAAAGTTCAGTTTTCCAAAGAGGTACACTTTGGTTTTTGAGTGTATTTTTTTCCCCAGAGTCTGTCACTTTGAGAAAATCTTATTCAGGGTTTAGCGGAGCACATGATTAAAATTTTAATGAGCATGCAGGATACATAAATCTCTGTTCCATGATGTTCTTTCTGCATGTTGCCATCAATTTTCTGTGTGTCTTATTTTCTACTTCGTAGCTTTGAGGTAAACTCTATTCAAAGAATTTTTATTTCTCAGCTTCGTCAAAAGGGGATAATGCCGAGATATTATAAGGAAATAAAACCAGTTCCCAGCTTTTCAAAAAAGCAACAAAGTATGGCAAATAGACACTGTTCCCAGTTTTTTAACATTGGCGTATAATGTTGAGTGTTGTCGAAAAAATCTATTTCTTGGATTACCTCTTTGCTTTGGGTGGTACTGCTAGGACTAAGTTCGTGGCCAGTCATCCAGAAAACGTCTGTGTGTCTAAATCGTTATCTTATATTGTGTTCAAAGCAATTTATATAACATTGCAACTATGTTGAAATACAAGTTCTATTTGTTTTTAACTACATTATGCTTAAATTGTAGTTATAGAGGGTTGCCTAAAGTACCAAATTCAGTGCTTGCTTTAATAAAGTGAATGGGCTATTGCAATTTACATAAACACATGTTTTGTTGAATATGCGCCAAATCTACTTGTTTTTAATCTTTTTGTTATCTAGTTTCCATGTAGTTTAAGTCTTAGAATGTTCTTAGTTGTTAATGATATAACTAATATAATCTTTCTTTCCCGTTTCGTTTTTGTTGTTGTTTTTTTTCAAATTTTGCAATTCTTCAATTTTTAAGTGCTGTTTTATTGTACAGCTTGTGAAGTAGACAGTATATGAGATTTTGAAACGCAGAAGATTTTTAATAACAACCTATCCCATTGAGGAAGTTATGCATCTTTTTTTCTCTCCCTCGCCTTCTTTACACTCTCTCTCTCTCTCTCTCTCTCTCTCTCTCTCTTCTCTCTTTTTTCTCTCTCTCTCTCTCTCTCTCTCTCTCTCTCTCTCTCTCTCTCTCTCTCTCTCTCTCTCTCTCTCTCTCTCTCTCTCTCTCCTATCTTTATCTTATGGTTTCAAATTGTGAATGAAATGTCATGTAAATTTTTAAGCCAAAAGAGAAATTAGAATTATTTTCTATTTAGCATAAAGTTAAACTAATATACATGTATTATTGAATCTATTAATAAAGATCGACTATGTCTATGAACCTTTATGTCTTGTTTGCTCTATCTTAATGTCCTTGGAAATTCTTAAAAAACACTATCAAACACTTTTTTGAAGCCAACATTATTCAAAATATCTGTGCTCCATAATCGGTTGGGGGCAGTAAAAAACAACCAAACAACCAGATTCCAGCATTTCAGGACTCTTGCTTACATAGAAAAGACACAATCATGTTAATCCATCTAATCTATTTAAATTGATTGGATATCCATTCAGGTGTATTTTGAAATGAATGCCAAGTTTTTTAACTGAACCAATCTGGAATCTAGAAAAGCCTAGACCTGCAGGGAAGATGCATTTAAAAAAATGCTGGCAGTTTGAATCAGAAAGAGAAATGCATATTCGAGAATGCAATATACATTATTTAATATGATGATATTCTAAATACCAAGACAGTAAAGTCTGCACAATATGAACTTTAGACGATTTTTTTATGGGCAATTATCTTCGAATTTCATTATTTGTCTAAAACCATCTGCATGTTCAGTTGTGAAAATGACCTTTAATTTAAGTGAAATTTGTATAATACAATGATTAAACTTATTTTTAATAACGATATAATAATTATAATTATTATTAAAAAAAATAAAAATAAAAATAATAATAACAATTATAATAACAACAACAATAATGAGGAGGAGCAGGAGGAGGAAAAGAAGGATATTATTATTATTATTATTATTATGAAAATCCATTTTTTATACAGTGGGTGATCTCTCTCTATATTTAAGAATTCGTTTTCTCTGTGAAACAATATATTCACCCCTGTGTATATGACTGTAATGACTTGTCCTTTCCAGAAAATGTCCCAATTCTTAAGAGAGTAGATTTGAAAACAATATCTCTTTCTCCAATGTTATTTTTTGCTTACTCTACTAATGAGTTGGTTGTCAATATCTCTCCTTAACTAAGACGGCTAGTCATTGTTGAGACATTTAGAGATGTGGTAATGAAGAGGTTGAGAGGTCATATGGTTATGTATGCTTAGGGGAGGGGGCATAGGAGCCAAAAAATATCAAAAGGAGGCACGGGCATTGTGGTGGAAGATGAAAAAAAGTCGCTTCCTCTGTCAGTCATGTGACAACTCAAACCGCCTTCAATTCAACGCAACAGATAAGTAAATGTAGGAGAAAAATAAGTTGACAGTTTATTTCATCCCCTTGTAGCTTAAACTAACATAATTTACTCATGGTCTGCCCTCTGAATGAGACACTGTATGGGATCTTTCTTGTGAACCTGGGAGATTTTTAACTAGAAAAGAACCCTGAGTATACGTTTTCATTAACCGCCGTATTACACTTATGCCTGAGTGGGTATCCAATCACTGAGGTGTAGGTTGCATCTTGCTTATTTTCGCATCTCCTCAAATTGTTCTCCCTTACCTGCTCAATACATATAAATCTAAAATCACAACTCATGTTTTCCATCTGTTACTACTAATACTAGTGTTAGTGTTACATAGGTGCCAACTTTTGAGAACACAAATACTTTACAAGTCTCAGTAACCGCCATGTTACATCATGCACGAGTAGTTTGCATCTGACATGTATTTTTGAAATCTCTCCTCAAATCATTCTCTCTTGTTCGATCAATTTATGTCAATCACTAATCAGGTTTTAAATCTAATAGAATGCTCCTGCTCCTATAAGAATCATTGCATTCTGAGGAAGTATACATGTATTATTTGGGAGTATGCAAGCGCAGGTGGTAAAGCGTTCAGAGCCCAGGGAAGTCCCCAGTTTGAGCTCACAATCGGGCTAAATTTATTTGTCAGATTTCGCCTCCTCCTGGTTGAGTCTGTGTCAGTACATGTAGAATGTATAATGTGACCCGATGACTCAGAAGTCCTCATATTCCTGCACTGTCTTGTGTGTGTGGCAGCATGTAAATTGTCAGATGTAAGCCTTCGGACCCATCATCGTATGTGATCCTCTTTGGATACCAAGGACGCTTTAATATAGGAGCAAGCTTCTCTTCTAAGTTGAGTTGAATTGGTTCAACGTCGAACGTCAGCACTCTATAGGCTATATTGTGGATGTGCCCCAAGACTGACCATTTTATGTGCTGCCACGCAGGAAACAGGGCCAGGATATCATGACTCCTGTCTCAGTCAGTCACATTAAACTGACACTGACCCAACCAGTAGTGGTGAGATTGCCAGGGCTCGAACCACTTTACACTAGACATACATGTATTTTCATTTCTAGTTGCAGCAGCACACAATCATGAAATATAAATCTTAATTCTTATCTTAATCTATAGTGAAACTGATATTATTTGAGTGTAATTATTTCTGTTGCTCGACTATGCAAACCTTGTGTACTAAAGTAAACTACTTTCCCTCTGGGTGATACATGTATCAGACGTTCCGGTTAGTTAAAGAATTAGCTGTCCGTAGCAGGGATTATACTATAAAATCAAAATAAAAGTGTTGATTTCAATTTCAAACAAATTTCCTCTCCATCTGTCTGCTATTTGCCAACATACTGATCAGGTTAAATATAATATGAAAGGTACCACTGCATTACTTTTAAAAAAATCAATAAGTGAAAAAATAAACAAAAGAAAAGTTTCATGTATTTCAATGCACAATTGTTTAATAATTAAAACACGCAAATGAGACTAAAAAATAAGTTAACACAAACAGCTGCCACATTCACCCATTACATTCACTAGTCATAATCGGATGCTGTTGCATCATAGCAGGTTAACCTGCAAGCAGGCAACAAGTCTTTCAAAAATGCCGAGGTTCCTGAATTGTGACCTCAAGGGTCCATATATCCCCTGCAATATTCAAAACACTGGTTCTAGATACTAACTTTTAGTTTTAAACTGAAGCTTGTTTACTTTTTTTTTCTTACAAATTAAAATGTAAAAAAAATAAAAATTTCTATCAATGCTCGACACCAAAAGTTGAATCTATGTTTCAAATCAGCCGAGATTTTTAAAAGATAAAAAAATCATATCTAAGAGATTACACCCACAAAAAAGTAAACAATAAAAAATCAGGATTTGTCATTCAAATGGAACAGGTCACACATTAAAGACAAAAATACTTTAATGGAGTATTTTTAAAAATAAATATGCATGCAAGCTAATTACAACTCTGAATAGAAATCTAAACAGTGTTTAGACTTTCATGTTGGATTCTCACACTTGTAAACAACTCAATAATCAATTAAGGAAAGTGTTTGTAAGAATAAAGCTATTAATTGTATCAAAATATCATAGTAGGGCTCATTCCATTGGGATATGTGGTAGCTTACATTGCCACAAAAACCATAATATGGATAAAAATGTGTTGTCATAATAAATAATAATTTATCTGCTTGAATTGAAATTAAGATATTGACAGAGAAAATTTAAAGAAAAGCATTATTAAATAATAAACAAACAAAAATATTACCTCATCTAGCTTATTTCAACATCCACACACTACTAAAAAAATAAACAAAATTTCTACCTCAGCTAGCTTAACTCTACATCCACACTATCACAAAAAGATACATTTGTTTTTATATTATACACAATATATATTATATATTTCCAACATCAAAATTTGCACCTTTAAATAAATGAGTAAATCAGTTGTACATAATTTAGTAAACATGATCATCTAAAATGTTAGGATGACGGTTTCCTCAACCAATAACCAAAATGTGCATGATTGCAATGGTGATGACAAGAATAAAATTGTGATTTGTAGAACATGACTTCAACGGACAGACAGAGAGAAAGTGGCTGAAGGATGACAGGAATTTTAATGGTAGTCAAGATGAAAGGTCACAATCTCTTCAATGTTTTCTTTTTGTCTCTCTTCTTTTTGTCCACCACCTTTTTATCCCCTGCATGTTTCTTTGCAAGAGGTCCCTCTGAGCTCTTGTCTTCGGTTGAGCAATTGTCTTCTGTTGCTCTGGATTCAAGGAAAAAAGGTGAATTAAAATATAATTGAGAAACTGTCACGGATGGAAATTCTATAAAAAGCAATTTGCAAAGACAAAAACTTAAGTTTTTGAATTTCAAAACGAGCACTGATTTATAGATAATCATATGATGCAACAAGAAATTATTTAAAGCTAGACTTTCAGTCACTATCATTTTCAGTAATTGGAATCACAGTGAAAAAAATGTCCAAACCCTGAACTTTGCTGTATTACTGGAACAGATTTTACGACAGCTAATCAAATTGTCCTCCTTTTAAACGCAAACCAATTTTCTAATAAGATTTTTTTTAAACCAGTAAACAGAAATAATGAGGCATGCCAAGAGGCACTTATTTTATCCACTTCATTTCACTTTCTCAGTTATCCTTTTTTATCCCAATCCTGACTTATACAATATCAAGGTTGTTGGACCTTTAGACAAGTATCCTTCCAACAAATGTGGAAAATCAGAAGAAAAAAAATGTCGGAAAAAAATCACAACAAATGGCAAGTCTGGATTTTATTGGGCAAGATCACATAAATATCAAAATTCCAAGAAACTGAAGATGGACTGAACTAGAAAGATGGAATACCGTTCAAATTTTTTACTAACTGTGCCATTATTGAAACACGAGTGCCGTACTGATCATTTTCTCTCGGGTTAAGTAGACTATACCAATAACTATTGAATTTTTCCAGATAAAGTGACCAAATTTATTTGTTCCTAATATTGCTTTTACCTGAGAGGTTTGGCATGAATTTCTGTGAACATCTTCGCTCTCAGTGAGTAATCTTCATACTGTTCCAACAATAATTTTCCTGCTTCGGCATTCAACGCTGACTCAGGATTAGGCACAATCAACAAACACTTTACCGTCTGGAAGGGAAAAAAAAAAATTACTGTGTATTTTTTTTTTCAAACTCTTTATCATTTTTTATTACAACATGATAATGCGTGCATCTCCTTTCATGGTCTGATTTTTTTCCCATAAGTTGCCTAAAGACAACATTGTTAACGTTGATAGGTAGAAAAAAACATTATATGAATGATCAATTCAGTACAATACTCTTAGTCTTTCATTTGTAACTGAATTTGTATTGCACATTGTGAATAATTAAAATGCAAGAAATAAAACATTTGTCCAAAAGCATTCAAATTAGGCTCTGATAGGATATATTTCATAAGATTTGATCCGAATACATCCAGCACGCTCGAAAGAATGTCATTTTAAGAGGGATAAATGTATTTAAACCAATCCAAATTTTTAATAACAAAATATCTTTCCTGAGGAGCAAGTTACTATTATTTACTTGTGTCACTCGCGAAAACAATGAGTCCATGTAGCAGAAACCTTGGACTGGTGTGATGGCCAGAGGCTAAAATGAGATGGACAACTTATGGACTTAGGATAAATTACAGATGGGGCCAAAATTAAAATCAATGAAATAAAATTACCAATAAAATATGTTTTATTCCTGAGTCAGGTTTCCAGTCTTTCTTTAGAGTGTTGACACAGATTTCACCATTGCTTGACACATTGGGATGAAATATTTTGGTGAGGAAGAAGGCTTTTGGGGGTTCTGAGGGAAAGTTGTTACCAAGAACAAGTTTCATCCGAAAAGTTCCTCCTGCATAAGGAGTATCAGCTGAAAAGAAAAAACAAAGCAACTTTACAGCTGTACTTATACATTATGATGATAATGACATTAAACTTTATAAACATGAGTACAATTTAAGTGGACAACTGTGGATCATTGTGGTCATAAAGCACTTTTTTTCAGGCCTGGGAGTGCCCCTTGACAAAATTGTCTGGACATGCTCCCCAGAAAATTTTGTAAAAACTGAGTCCAAAATAAGCCCTCTAATGAATATTTTGAGTTATAATAGTATAAAAATTTCAGACTTTTTTTGATGAACCCCATTAAACTTTGAAATACTTGATGTTTCAGATTGGTTTGAAAACAACAACTTAAGTGTTATCTGTACTTTAACACATGCATTTATTTTGTATTACAATAAACCAACAATGTACAGTAAAAGAGCAACATCAAAATTTTGTTTTAGCCTAATGAAATGTATGTATTTAAGCAGTATGATAGATTCACTCTTGTTCTATCATGTTTATTTGTGCCCATTGCATAGCGAAATACTGGTCTACCTAACCAAGCAGTTGAGTAAAAAATGTTGATCTCATGTGTTATTAATGTGACCGTGTGGACTCTAAATAGGAGGGGGTTTAGGGTGTTATAATGCTGTGTTCATTGATTTAAAATTGCGAAAAGCATCGTGGTTGAAATTTTTGGGTAAAAAAAACATATTGGCATATTTGAGGAGAAAAAGTGTACGGGTTGACAGAAATGCATTACGACACCGGTTGTATTTAATTCACACTAAAAAGTGTTGCCTCAGATGTTTAAAAAAAAAAAAGGTAACTTTTCTTACGCCCCAATAAAATGTCTCTCTGGAAAGAAATATGACCGTCTGACTTTTGTTGACTCTGACTAAGGGATTAAGGATCTTCATGTAGCAAAATCACAGCTCATTATTGTATTGTTTTTACTGCCAAGGCCTGGTACTGATATAACAGGTTATTAGGTGATACATGTACACAAATGTCAAACTAAAACTGAAGTAAACAGAATAATTGTAATTTCTGCTTAGCCATTATCCGATTATGAGCATAATAATAGTTGTCCTTTTAAACCGTGATTAAAATAACATTTTCAAACCTCAATGTGGAAGAAATAAGGTAAGATATAAAGTAGCACATAATGAAGCAAAGCAAAATTCACAGTAACTGTCTTGATACATCTTGCTATCTATCTAGATTCTAAAATCTTTTGTTTCATAATGTTAGGAGGCAAAATGATTGCCAATAATTATATGAACAAGTAAATACCTGGACCATCGATTGTTGCTTGAATGTCTGTCACATCTTCATCATTCATGAAAACTTTTATGCCTTCTGGTGGATTTCGACAAAGGCCACTCACTTCCTTTGCAACTTGTCGAATAATTTGAGGTGATAGGTTTTCTACATTTGAAATCTGGAAAATAATGACATGGAGATATAGATCTCAGACAAGTAATAAGATGTGAATGAGTTTGTGAGACTCTAAAATGCTATTGTCAAAATAAATACAAACATATATAGTCAGCCTTATAATAGAGATTTCAAAACAATCTTTTTACAACCCAGGATCAAACCTGTGGCTTTCTCATGATTTGAAACTGGACTCTCTGACAAAAATCCACTACACCCCTTCCAGACTGTGATAGAGAAAAGTAAGTTAACCTTTTTTCTTCTTCTTAGTTTTCAGACTCGAAATTTAAAGATACTGGCTTTAATCAAGAGGTTAATTAGATTTTGTTTGAAACCCAAAGCAGCTTTGTAAAGAAAAATGGATACAAATTATCAATTCAATGGCCTCAAATTTCAGTGTTTGTTTCTAAGTAGCTCAATTTTAATTACAATAATTATATAATTTCAACCTATTAAATAGGGACTTTGTATACATAGTAAATTACTGTCTACATTAGTCTGATTAGAATACATACTTGACTTCCCTGCTCATAGACTAGTAAAGGGATAGGGACAGGAAGATTTGTTTGATTTCGATGAGGTGGATTACCAGCGTTAACACACTTCTACAGCAGTGAACATATCTTCCAAGAACTAAAGAAAAGGTCTTGAAATGCTTTTGTTAAGGGATCAAAATTTAATTTGAGGAATTTACATTTATAATATCAAACATACGGCCATACGATTGGATACTGCGTTCCTCTAGGACATCTGCGCCAATATTGCCCAATGAGTCAGGAAAAGAGAGAGAGAAATAAAGAAAAGAGAGAGTAAGAAGGAAAGAACAAAAACAAAGAGATTGTGAGAGATAGAAAGGAAAGAGAAGGAGAAAAAGAAAGAGTTAGTGAGATAGAAAACTGAAAAGGAATCAAGGAGTGGAGGGAAAAAAGAGAAACTAATAAAGAGTGGAAAGCAAAATACTAAGAATTGATGGTGCAATGGTGCTCCCATCTAAAGACAGTCGAGCTCTCTGCGGATCGACATATATGGTTCTGCACCATTTTACGATGATTGCGCTGATCGACAAATGACGCTTGACATAGTTTCTAGAGGGAACCCCCGAGACAGTTAAAATACTCCGGATGTGGGCAGCTATTTTCTGACCCCGGCCAAACCAATAGGAAACGATACCCATATTAAGGAAACTGAGCAGCTTGATATGTGAATCGACTTAGGGACCTCTGATTGAAAGTCGGTTTGCGCTCTAGAGATCTAGTCTAGAATCTAGATCTACTCTGACGTTGCCCTGTGCCACTAGATTCTATTCTAGTTCTAACTTACAATTCAGGATCCCTGAAGCCTTCTACCTATAACATTTTTATGATATGTTAGATCTAATCTAGATCTACTTTGGATATAATCGTTGTACATTCTATCTTTCTTAGTTCTAGTTCAGAGCCTAATGTCCAGACATCGAAAAGACAGTAATAGTCTACTTTTATAAATAGGTTTAAACTAGGTTCAAGATCTATCTTAAACAAAATCACTTTTACGTTAACACTATCTTATTATTCATACATTTGACATTTCGATGGCTCGGTTGTAGATCTATTTGTGCCACAGTTATCAAAATGTTCCTCGATCAATTTCGGGAATCTGTTCACCAAGCTGATACAATGTTTAGTTCCGACATGACAAGAAAACTTCGATTCATAACATGGCGAATACGGACCAATCAAAGTACAGGATTCTTCACAACAACTAAAGAGAGCAATTTCAAATGTTGTTCCTGGATCTAGGTGTTTTTTTTTTTTTCTTCCTTTTTTTCTTTATAGCATACCTTCTGTTCAAATTTATAGAAATATTATTTCAGATGACAAGTAGATCTATATGAACTTCTAAAAAATAATACAACAATGCTGCTAAGTTGGAAAAACATAAGCTGAATAGTAAATGGCTTCATTGAATTAAAATTTATTAAAAAAAAAAAAAAAAAAAAGTATTAAAAGTAGGCTATGCCTGGATCTCTAAGTAGTTTAGGCCTAACAACGATGTTATGAACATGGTTAATTGACGTGGAATTCACGGATCTTTTCCTTCACAGTATTTTCTTTTTTTTTAACCGCCATCAACCCTGTCAGCCTGGAAAGACGTGTACATGTAGGACTCACACTTTAGTCACTACAATCATGCACGGCTTATGTCTATGTTTTTACGATTGTTGTTGTTTCTTTATTTGTTTGTTGCACGCTCTTTCATTGGAAACATTTTTTTAAAGTTTCAGTCTCGTCCAGTTTCATCTCCATGCTTCAACTCACAAGACATGCGTACATTTGAATGAATTCAGGGAGGAGGTTTACCTGAATGGCACAACAAAAACGTCCATGAGCAGGTTGATGAACTTTAATGTGTCGTTTAAAGGGCCATAGTCGCGGTTGATAGTTTTATAAGCCTAACGTCCTATAAATTTTCTGATGGTTCATTTGATTTGACAGATAACCAGGTGGGATTCAAACCGTGGACACAACCCAACGCGTTAATCGATTAAGCTTATTGGTGTCTACACGTTTTTAAAACATAAAGTAAGAAGATATGATATTGCGCCGAGAATTTGTTTCCCAATTTGTCGAAGCATAAGGATTTTTGCTTTGAAATAAAGTATGTAGGCCATAACCACATTTAAAAAAAAATAAAATAAAAATGAAATCTTCCTTCACATGTTCCTTTATTCTAATTTATATGTAGTGATATATTCACAGCATTTTCCTCGTGAGACCTATGGTAAGACATAAAACTTGATTTCTAATAGTCCAACGTTGAGCAGCAATTTTTCTTGATACACGATAAAATGCAAAAATGTGTGCAGTAAAGAACCTGTTTGGGTGAAGTCTAATTGTAAACGGGTTCGTAATACTAAATGGACAAAGGCCGTAAGCTTAGATTAAATCGAATGTAATTGAATACGTGATCTGCCGAATTTATCGGTATAGCCAATTCCTCGATACCAGGAATATTGCATTTTTAGTTGCCAATTGATTTTACACCAACACACCAGTGTGTGCAAAAATAACACGTACAATCGTACATATTGGTGCAAATGATGACCATTGTGAAAAGTCTTGGTTAGTCTTGCCATTAATTGTTTATGATAAGACATTAATTATATTTATATAGAGTCTAAGTGTGATTACAATCTATCGATAAAAGTTTTGTTCTCTGTTTTACCAAAACCCTCTCAACGATAAGTTTAGCCTTGGTACTGGAAGTGTTAGATGATCTACAATAGTCTAGTCTGGCTTATTCATGATGCACATTAACTTTTATTAAATATTTTGTTTTTATCTAAGGTGAGGTAAATTAGAAGTTGGATCTTTAGATGATTATATCTTTACATCTAGATCTAGATATTTGTTTCAAATGAAAAACAATTAAGTTTATTTGTTTTATGGCGTATTTTGGAGTCCATAAAAATATGGAGCCCGCAATTAATTCCCTATTGAGCTGCCAATACTAAAAAGTATTATTCCTAGCCTGTCTCTTCCTTGGTTGTAGAAGTACCTTAGAACAATATTATCAGCGTTTTCTTAATTCCTGAGAAACACTTAATTTTATCCCCAGCCTGTTTTTTTTTATGTGGTTGACAACAGGTAGGGACCATTCATGATTAGTTTGGTGTGCCTTGAATGCCTGCATCCTTTGTAACATATCAGGGTCCCCAAGGGTTGGTGCAGGTCTGTCATCTAGCATTGGGCGAAAACACTACAATGGTGTGAGAAGTGGTCGAGTAAATCCACATCCATTTTTGTGTTTTTAACCCTTTGCTGTAAGGAGGCCAACAGCCTTTGATGGTTGCGATGGAAACAAGCGCAGGTTGGTTGGACCTGATGAAGTTGGCGGCCTTAACTTCTCCTCCAAATTGATAAACGGGAGAAAATGAGGGTCTGACTGTGGTTGGGATTCCTTTGCCAGGTCGCAGGGCAGTGGAGTGCTGACTGGGGTGGGAAGGATCCAGTGACAGATGGCGGGGTAGCAATTTCTTGGAAGGTCGCGGTGTGACCAGACCTGGGGAGGGGGGTTCTGCCATTTGTTGTTTGGAGGCGGATCGCTGGTTGCAGGGTAGCCAGGGGAGTCTCTTTCAGGTACATATTCCTTCCTAATGTATTAAGTGTGACGCGCCAGTTGACTGCCTTGCTGTGAAAGAAACACTGGTTCCGCTCATGGCTACCTCACTGACTTAGCTCCTCCCAACACGGGGTGCCAAGTAACTACCTCTGGTAGTGGGCCTTTATTCATTCCTTCTATTTCTTACACGCGAGAAACATGTGAATGGGTGTAGAGGCTCTTAAAATGTCAACCAATGAAACCATTGAGTAGTTTGGAGGGTTCTCAGCCTCCCAGTCACATTATGACGGTTATCACTGATGATAGCCTGGATCTCTAAGAAAGGAAAGAGAGAGATTCCCCCGGTAGAGATCTCGGGTAAACTGGTGATGTTTAGTCTCCGTGTATAAAGACGGGTGGACCATTGTGTAGGTGAAGATGGTTATGAAAACCATACTTTGACTGGTTCACATAGAAGTGTCCAACGCCGCCCCACGAGACACAAAGACAGACAGACACACACACACACTGATGTGAAACAGCGCTGACCAGCAGATTGCTTGTTGAACTCAGACCTGTTCTGTTTGTGACTGGAGCTTGTAATTGCCATTGGCTCACTTTTACACTGTTCTGAATTTATTTGGATAGTAGGCAGACATGAACTGTGTAACTGTAGTAACTGCCGGTGCTTCGCTTGATAGTCTTTGATTATTACCACCTCACAGGTTCTCAAGCAGACGGTGCGATACTCGGTAGGTGTAAACAAGTCTGGTCTGTTTTTACCAGAAATTCGTGGGATGTAGATCTATTTAAATTAAAAAATTATTAGCGTTGGCTTAGTAGGGGCGTAAAGATAGCTCAGTGTCCAGTGCTCGGGGATGAGGAGCAGGAGGTCCAAGGTTCAAATCTTTGATATCGCCGCTGTTTTTCTGTCCATCTCTGTAGGAAACCTGTTGGACTTAACATTAATTTGATTTTCGAAATAAGATTGCATTTTTGCAATATAAGGCGCCAGCTATTTCTAGCATTAGTTTGCTGGATTGACGAGTAGGAGGTCAAAGGTTTGATCCTCTGATGATATTTCCATTTCTGTATTTAGAACTTTCAATTGGGGCTACAGGGGTTCTAAATGCATTTAAAAACCCTTTTGGTCAAGAGACACACAGGAGGAATGTTGTTCCATGTAAAAAAGGATTTGAACTGAAACATACAACACCCACAGCTATTCAAACTATAAGTTTAATTGTGATAACCTGCAGGAAAGAAAATAATAACCTGCTTTTCCTTTATTCCTTCCACACGATTAGAAATGAATGATTATTAAGAAGCAGAAACAAAGAGGATCTAGTGAAATCAGCCAACTTCTCAGCTCAATAGAAATATATAGTTTTATGAACCTATAATGATAAAAACAAAAAACGGCGATAACAGCGCAACACTCAGAGCAATAGTTAACCAGGTGAACAGTTTTGCCACACCCAGTCACTCGGGCCCAGACCCAAACTGGTCATCTGGCCTCCGGGCGACCTTCAAAGCGCTGCATGGGTTGCAGACCTGTCTTTTGTGAGGGAAAGCCAGGCTGTGAATTTAAAAACATTATTCCCAGCCTGTTTTGTTGTTTTTTCTTTTGTGATAAGATCACCTGCTTAAAATATTAATGCAATTCTTTTTGTTTGCTTTGTTGTTTCTGAATCTTTAGTTTAGTAGAAACAACTTGAATATATCTGTAATATAGATCTAGATCTAATTAAATCACAAATGATGAAATATAACGTGAACAGGTTTCAGTGAGATTGGCTGGGCAAAATACAGGCTGGGAATGATATAAATTATTATTGGTAGCCCTGCTGGGAATAATTACTCTGAAATTACTCCATGAGCACTAACTAGTAACATTTTATGATATTTCTAATACAAGTTATAAGGACTAGATCTTTTTTCTTTATCAAACCGCTAAGGGTCTGCTTATTTTTAGACTCTTCATTAAAATTTGAATTGTAGGTACCACATTATTTTTAAATTACAAATTGTTTTATGACATGAAATGCAACATAAATGTAAGTTACTTTAAAAAAGAAAAGGAAGAAAAACATTTAACTAAAAAAGTTCAGGCTTTGTCATCATATCCAAGTTTATTTTGTATGATCACTATTTTGCAGGTAGTGAGAGACCAGACATTTATAGATACCTCCATCATGGATTACAGCCACAGAAAACAGATTCAAAATGCAGCAGAAACCATGGTAACTGTAGTATATTGGGGAGTTTATTGTGTTTCGTAACCGTCAGTTATAATTGTGCGAGTTATCACCCCTCGTCCAACGACTGTATCTTGTACCACTCTTCTATTCTCTGTGGTTGTTTATCGATCATTCAGTATCATTGTTATGTAATAACTACATAAGACAATATGAAGCTGAGTGATACTGCTAATGAAGAGAATGCATAACAGTAACTTTAACACTGGTGATTTATAAATAAAAACTCAGATTTCAAATAATATTATGAAGGATGTTGCACTGTAATAATTGGTTTTTCAGGATCTCCAAAAGAGCAGCATGCTACTCATATTGTTTAAAAAGAAAAAAACCTGATCAAGTTTTGTGTTGTGTTTGGTCACCATCTGGGGCTCTAGAGTGTACATTTAGAACTATATTACAAATAATTTTAAAAGGATCTTCTTGTGCACCTGCTTAAAGATATTGGTGCCTACCATTTTCAGAGTTGGTACATAGGTGTGTCAGGTAGCTTATGTCTGCACACGCAAACCAAGGAAGTTGAAAGGTTCAGATAAGAATATTTTGATGGTAGGCCTAAGTGGAAAATATTTTGGTTGATACAAGGATACAGGCAAAATAAAGTGCGTAATCTTAATACATACCCAGAACTACCATTCATTCCGATTTTCCCAAAAACTCGCCTTTTTCCAATTTTTTTTTTTTTGCGGGATTCTCTTATTCATCTCCGAGAAAAAAATCCAGGCTCTTTTTTGTTTATGAGTATGAATGACACTGAACAATCGATACTTCCCTTGAATCATCAACCCACCCTTGCATCTAGTCATAGTAAGTAAAGCAAGAGGGGACTGGAGCTGAAGCCCTAGCATGCAGATTTGCCAAGCTAACTTCTAGTTTTCTCGGATTGCCCATTTCCCCAAAATTGAAAGTAAAAGTAAAACCTGGAAGGAAAATGGGGATGGAAAAGAAGGCGCAGTTCTCTCTCTCTCTCTCTCTCTCTCTCTCTCTCTCTCTCTCTCTCTCTCTCTCTCTCTCTCTCTCTCTCTCTCTCTCTCTCTCTCACACACACACACACACACACACACACAGAGTAAGATAGGGTTAGCACTTTGATTTTAGTGGTTCATTAAAACACACTGGGACTGTCTGCAAGGAAGCTAATAATAAGAGCAAAAACGATCGAAACCTAGAATTTAGATTGACCACGAAAAATGAATATGATCACATCTCTCTCTCTTCACAATAAAATCATATTAGATTGTGTCTACTTTTCAAAATCTTAATAACTATGCATCAAATTCTATCACAGTGATCTCAGACTAAATTATTAATTATGTTACCTTTTTAGTAGCCTAGTAATATATAGAATCTATGGACTATCAGACCGCTTAGATCTAGATTTGTAGCTCTAGCTAGATTAAATTTAAAGATAAGATTTAGATGGCGCTTGCAACAATTTTGGTCTACTTTTGAATATGCTTTTAATCTACCACTCGACCTTAATCAGTAGACAGTGTCTTTGTTGCTGTTTTCCTGTAGACTACAATGCATTAACAATTCCAGATGGACGGCTTTCACTTCTGGATTCCATGACAGACAATATAGAATCTAATACATTTATAATGAATAGATCTGTTCTTTCATGTTTTGGTTTTTATAATTTATTTGAAAAGATCTGTTCTTTCATGTTTTTGTTTTTCTAATATGGTCGTCAAGGGAGGTGGTAAAAAGATTTAGGTGTAGTCATTGTTGTTGATATCAGCTCAAAATGTCTACAGAAAGAAGAGAAATGAATATTCAGGGGAGGTAGTTTGCACAGTGCATCAGGTCAACTAGTTAGAATTACCTCAAACTTCAATACATATTGAGAGGTTGCCAAAATTTTCCCTCAGGGATCTGTTTGCAGTTCACACAAACATGTCCTCAGGGAACTTGCCTCTACAGTGCTAGAATTTAACCATATTCAATGGTTTAGTAGAAATTTTCATTCCAGTGGCAGTGTATGCATTTCCCTTCTGCTTCTTACAATTTTAGATCAGCTTGATGACAAAAATTGTTTGTTGTCGAGGACTACTGTTTAGCACAACAACGACGCACATTTTTTTTTATAACAAATTCAGATTTTTTGACAGAGTCATTCAGATTTTCTGTTCCTGGAGTGTGGCAGGTCTGCATACCAACAATGAATAATCAGGAGTTAGGGCATGAAATACTTGCAATAACTGACAAGTGGGTTCCTCTCCGCATATTTCATGGTATCTACTGTACCTAATTCTAGTTACCTTGTGACTATTTCATTATGGTACTGCATTGAACAGATCTTGCTAATAAAAGACATTGTGAAATTTTCACCCTCTATTAAACAATTTAAACTTGTCAACCTGAAAGTTTGAACATTAATTTAGAAAACTCTTTACCCAGGAGGTACTGAGTTTCCTTACATCTTTAAGTGTGTTTTGCTTTGAAATTTACACAATATAATGTCTGTGCTAAAATTGTCATTTGGACCAATGATCTTTAATGCAGATTAAAGAATTTCATTTCATTTCATTTTGCATGGGCTAGTTTATAAATATAATTAGTAGATTCACAAAACATCTAGATCTAGTCATCAGTCTTTAATTAAAGATTTATAAACTAGAGTTTTTGTTGCTATAGTCTGTGTATAGAGTGAACTTAAAACCAGGTGGTTGATTTTCAATAAAAATTAAAAACTGCATATTACAATCAATGTAAAACTAGATGTTGTATTTGTTTAATAACTCAATATGACAGAGAACTTACTAGTTCATGTTGGTAATGAAGATATGGAAAGGGTTCATGGTTGTTAAAGTTGCATATATCTAACTAAAGTGCGTATATTTTTTTAAGCTTGCCCTAATTTTTCACTCTTTTATTTTTTCAGTACCAAAGTGTGCTTGCAGAGGGTCCCTTGCAAGAAATGAAGAGAGACCTTGAGGGTTGGAGAGAAGTCTTGTTGCCTCTTACAAGTCTACTAAGATGGGACAAGCCATTCTACCCAGCCATTATTGCAGGCGTTACCTCGTTTCTCTTTCTGTAATTTATTTATATATTTCCTTAGAATTTATATAAGTGGCAAAGGCAACTATAATACATTTATTTTAAATAATTATCAAATTTATTAACCATTTGGTTTTCTGAAGTGGACCGACAGGTTGAGTCAATATTTATTTTTTTAATTTATGCTAAGTGTGACAAATGGAAAAGTCAGATACAAAAAAAAGAACCCATGAAAACAATTTATTCAACATTGATGTAATATGAAACTCCAAACTTGTAAATCCAGAATACCTGCATTATTGTCTATTTGTCTTGTTAAAATTTGAAAATATATAAGCAATTCATGTTGTGTTTGTGATGGAGTCTAAATATTGCTGATCTTTACAGTTCCTCAACAAGATAGTCTAAACATCACTCCTGGGGCTTGTTAAATTATATTTTCCTTTTAGGTAAATTGTGGATGTAACATTAACAAAATTAGAAAACACGAGCAAAGTTTAAATTAGTGCATTATTTTAATTAGTTATGAGTTTCTCTTGTTTATCTTTTCAGAATAATTTGGTTCACAGACATGTCTGCTGTTACAACGATTTCCTTATTTTTTCTTTTGGTTGGTGTTGTGGACTTTGTTGTGCCTCATTTGGGACCTAAAATTACTGGAATAACAACATGGTAAAGTTATATCTCTTCCCCTTCTCTCTCTCTCTCTCTTCTCCTACATTCTCTCTCATCTTCTTCTCTCTCTTTCTCCCCCCTCTGCCTCTCTCTCTCTCTCTCTCTCTCTCTCTCTCTCTCTCTCTCTCTCTCTCTCTCTCTCTCTCTCTCTCTCTCTCTCTCTCTCTCTCTCTCTTCTCTCTCTCTATTAGATCCAGTATAATCACGAACACTTGTCCAATGTTTGACTTTATTAAATGCTTGTGAGATTTCTGATCATATTGAAACAGTGATTGAAAGTGAAAAAAAGGCTTGCATGTTTTGACTAATTATGTTAGTCCTCAAGTAAAAAAGGGTACAGTCAACACTGGTTAATTGATATGTGAGATCTTTAACTTAAAAATATAAATATAAGTTCATAAATTATTATACTTGTATTCCTTTGCATCACAGGTGAAATTATATATTTCCAAGGTTAAATGATTTTCAAATATAATCATTTATTGTGTAATTCCTTGGTAAAGTTTTTGATTTAATTGTTTAACGTAGCAGGTGTATTTTAAAATTTATATTTAAATGCTTACAATGGGAATTTTTGCTTTGGTATTTTATATACCTCCTTGAAAATTGTATGTCTACATCTAATAATACATTTAGGTCTTTTTAAAAATTGTGGGCCCATAACATGGCAGAGAAAAAAAATCTAAGCTTTTGTCTTATATTTGGTTTATCTGAAATTTAATTGTCATTATAATATAATAATTTCACTGTTAATTGATAACTATGCTTAAAAGATGTTTTCTAACAATGCATATGTGTATTTTGTCTAATATAGTACAGATATTTAATTTGTGTATTACTTACATTAGGACTGGAGCAGAGGAACAAGAATTCAGCGAAATCTGTGAACATATTTTGAATATTCAGAGGGATGTAAAGGATACATGGTCAGGGCTTTCAACGATGAGACAGCAGAATCCTAAACTGGTAAGTCAAATCATCTTTTTCCTTTACTTGTAGATGGCAATTCTTGTATGTCAAGGCTGGATCAGTCATCATTGAACTGAGAGGTGTGATTGCTTGCATTTTTTTAAGTTTCACCACCTATCTGATCCTTGCCTTGATATTTGTCAATGTTTTAGCTTAACCTCTTGTGCAAATGTGTTGAATGACCAAGTGGTTTAATGATAACCCTCCTTTCAAAGCTTACAGTCTCATATCACTCAATGCCTTCATTTAAAAAATGCAGCTTAAATTAAAGAACAAACTTATTGTTTTCAAATGAATACTGATGGTAAAAGTTGTTTCAAATAAACACAGGAATTTCTCAAAAATGTTTTTTTTTAGCTGATGCTTACTGTAGAGACCTCTCTGTCTTTTTTTCTAAAGAAGTTAAGATCTATTTCAAATGTTCAATAGATGCATTGTCTTTATTTCTGTGCCAGTTTTTCTTTGTCATCATGGGGTTTCTGACAGCCACAGCATGGATAGGGAATTTGATGGATAATCTGTTTTTGACGTATTTGTTGGGTAAGTTGTCGATTTTAGATAACTATTTTAAACATTCTTGTTGTGAACAAAATCAAAAAACTTTTTTCCTCATGTTATTGCTACCTTTGAAATTGACTTCATCACTCTACTTCATCAATCTCATAAATTTTAAAAACAATTAGTTTTTACCTGATTTCCAGATTAACTATTAGCTAGCTTCTCCCTACTATTGTTTCAAGAACACCATCATTCAATATGATTGCAATCAAACATGTCTTGCTGCCATTTATAGGCCTAGGAGTTTACTTTGAAATGTGAGCGGCCTGAAAAAAGACTTAGAAATAGAAAAGGGCTTAACAACATCAAGAATATATAAGTCTAACTTTCGTGAATAGATTCTTTACAATTCAAGGATAAATGGTTGGTAGAAATGGGGTGAATAGGAAGTTTGGAAGGAGTCCTAATAGTCAAAGCCTAGAGACCTACCTGGTTGTGTATACATAAGTCAAATAAGTCAGACTGTTCTTGAGATTTCTGCACACTCTCCTCTTCCGCCTCAGTTGGTTCAGCACAGTTGATGAACATCCCCACAATTTTTCCCAACTCTATTAATTTTTTCTGTGTGTGTTTTTTTTACAGTGACGTTTGCGCTTCTGCTCCCTGGACTCCGCCATCACAAGATGGCCAACAAGTACATCCAGCCTCTGGGCAACATCCTCCTCAAGCTGAGACAAGGGGCCCAAAACAAAAACAAAGATAACTGAACCATGGCGCCTTGAATAGTTTTTTCATTCAAAAATCCTCAATCCTTTTTATTTTGCCTTTTAAAAAAGATGGAAAATATTCTTTCCCGTTAGTTTGTTTAAAAGAAAAATAATACTCTTTTGAAACCATAACCAGGATATCCTTATATTAATTATCAAAGTGGTGCTCAAGACTATTGGTTCTTGGTATGTATCCGTCTTGTAAGTGCCAACAAGCTTTCATTCCGAAAACCATATGCTTTCACTTTTTCTTATACTGTGTTTCTATCCCTGATCCTCTTTCACTTTGATGCTCATATCCAACTTCTATGTCTGTGTATTGTCTTTCACGTCATCTTGCGATTGTTATGTTTGCTTTATTATCATTGCACGATGTCACCGTTCTTCTGAGCGAGTTATTGGAGCAAATACTCAATGGGAAATAGAAATGTCACCAATTGTAGTTTTTTTATGGTCTTTTATGAGTAGCAACTTTGAAAATAATTGTCTGGGTTGAAATTGGCACAGTTTGCATGTAGGAGGATTATTTGTTTAACTATTTGGACTTGTGATACATTCAATTTTATGCTGGGTATTTCAACAGATCTTTATAATTAACGGAAAAAGAATTATATGTTAAAACTGGATAATCTTTTATCAGATTTTAGCCTTGCAAATCAAACACCTTACAGCCATTTGTTTTATTTTGTTTTGTTTGTAAACTTGCACCATGTATATATTTTAGGCCAGAAGTATAAAAAGTGATATACTGCCTTCAGGAATACGTTAAAACCATATGTGATGAACCTGAAAAGAAAAGAAAAGTGAAACGTTTTCTCTTCTGCTTATGGAACCCAAACCATGTTGAACACAGAAAGTTTATTTTTCACACTGTTATATACATGTACTGATGTCTCCATGTTTATCGAAGAAACTTGTGATTGTTCATTCCTTCTCTGGCATATTAATAAATTACTCAGCAGGATACTAATTAACATGTAAAATGCTTTTGGGGAGTTCCATGTAATGCAGTGGTCTCTGCCTACATACATGCTAGTATCATGATCTGCTTAAGACAATGCTGAGTGTTTGTTTTTGTAAGTATTTTGCTCATGCTTGAATATCATAATTTAAAAAAAAAATTTCTAAGATATCGCTTTTATATAAATGAAAAGTTTTTATCTTAAGCCTAGTTCCAAGTGCTGATGAGAATCACCTGTTTGTACTAGGGTATAGACAATTGCAGCCCATGGCAGAGCTGTAGGGAGCCCATTACTGTAGGGCTAGCCTGTGCTGATCTTGCTATCTTTGTTGTTCCGCCATGTAGCCTTATGGTTAGTTTGGGGCAAGACTTTGTGGCATACTTGTTTGCAGAGTGACATGGTGGTTTCCATTTATATCGAGAGAATAAACAACTTTTCTTCCCGAAAACGTGTCTCACCAGTTCACACCTTTTTGTGTTGAAAACAGGTGGAGATTTGATATTAAATGACGAAGTTTGAGTTAAATCTCCCTCCTTTCATCTAGCATCTAACTAAACAGAGGACTGTCATGTTAGGCAGTGAACACTATAAAAAGACATTTTTTGCACTCATTTAGACAATATGTAAACATATTTCTATTTGGTATTTTAATTCATTTGTTTGGGTTTTTTTTAAGTTTTATTATTGATATCCATAAAGATGCATACATGTCTTTGTGAAACTAGAACACATTTTTTTTCATTGTTTTGAAAGTTTATTTAAATACCCTTTCTATTTTCTCAGCACATTGCAAAGACTTGACATGATTTAATAAAACAGCATTAGAGTCAAAGTTTGTCTTGCAAGAAATCCTTATTTTCTCAGAATGTTACTTTCAAATTATTGTATGGATTGCTTCTTGGCTTGAGTAGTTAACAAAGATAGTCGAAAAGTGATGTCATGATTTTAAAATTGTGTTTTAAAGCTTTGTACAGTGCAAAGATGATGCTGTTATTATTTTTTTTTATTGATTTGGCATTTTTTCTAATCATCTGTAAATGCTATTTTCCCTGCAAATTTTCATTTCTAAAAGCAAAAGACATTTGCTTAACATGTCACATATTTTATTTTCAAAATGTTGTTGTTTGAAAATTCAAATAGAAATCTAAGAAAAGAAAGTGTCATAGCCCAGTTAGCAAGGGATTTATGGAGGAGCTTATTTGTTAAATGTAGGCGTATAATTACGTGCATAGAGTTGGGGCCATATTTTACTTGGCTTGAGGTTATCATAATTATAATTGCCCTTAGTTGTTGCTGCTGAACAGAGACATAAATTTACTGCAGCCTTGAGCTGTGATTTGAAAAGGCTGCAAAAGAAAACTTGTTGGAAAAAGGTTAATCAAATGTGTCCCAAGCCTTACTTTCAATTTATGGAATTCTATTTCCACTACACACCTATGAGCGATACTTGTGGTTTATCCCATTCTATGCAAATTCTCGATGCATTTCACCATATCATTAAAATTTTGCTTTTATGAATTAAATTGGAGAGGCTTGAAGAATGATGTATTCTAAAATGGTCAAAGCTTTAATGTTTTTGTGATGATCTCTTGCTTTGTAATCTTTGTGATCATTGAGCTTTGCAGCTGGAATTAAAGGCTTTGGGTTTGTAAAACAAGTCTTGTAGTTTTATGTTTGTCTTCTCACATATTTGTTACGTTGTTTTTGTTCAAACTGTTTCTGAAATATACTTGAAGAATTGTTAAAATCATGTCTGAAGCCAGTATTGTATAGCAATGAAAGAGAAAAATGGCACCTTAAAATTAATTTGATATGAAACCTGTGGGGAAGTTAGATGGTCCTTGTTTTATGATCAAAGAGCCTCCGCCTAATCACCAGCCCCTCGGGAGATGAGAAAAATTGGTTCTAAAAGCAAATAGAATTAAATGAGCCCATAAGTCGACAATGAAATAATTTTTGATATCCGGGTCCTATGGTATAAGTTCCCTGAAAAACTTTTTTAATGAGCAGAGACTCAAGCTGAGCTGTAAACTAGGAACTCCTGCTTGCCAGTTGTGTCATTTCGCAGTCTAGGCCCAAAGTTAGCCACTTTTCATCACAGCCTGGACATGCTTTCTTTTTTTAACTGATGGGTCAACACATTGAGCACTACATAGTGATGGAACATCTTGGACTGGCCATTATTTCACAAAGTGGACAGTCCACAACCACCACTGTTTCAATCACATTTGTATTGAATAAACCTAAAATGATCTCTCCACATAAAACATATGTGAAGCCTTGGTTAAATATATATACTATCTAGCTGCTAAACGAACAGTCTGAATTCCAAAATAGCAAAGATAAGATTGAAATAAGATTAAAACTGACTACATATATCATAGAAAATAAATAATTTTTGTGGATTTACACTAAAAGAAACTTAGGAAAACTTACTTGTAAATGAAACTGCAGAACTTTACATCTCTATACAACTTTGGTATTGTTAGTATTAATTATCAGAGGAATGTGAAAAAAGTATCATAAATTTATACAGAAGAAAAATGTGAAGCACCTCAGGACCACAACTAGAGACTCCCATACCAGTCCCACTAATCGTATTGCAAAGATTATTGAGGTTTTCTGATTTCAAAACATAAATTTCCTATTGTACTTTCAGTGCATTCACTTGGACTGTTTTCAAAATCCTTAGAAAGGATGGAGACACATAAATGAATAGTAATATAAAATTAAAAGCTTCAACACATTTGGAAAAATAAATTATGAAGACAATTGTTATATATTGTGTCACATCTTTATGCAGCAGTTGGTGCTTTTATCTATAATAGGCAATTCTTTCCAATGCATGACAAGAAAATAAATGTACCAAATTACCAACAATTCGAGGAAAACGTTTTGAAAGGAAAAGAAAAACAAATAGTATTCAATACAGTGGAGCTTAACAACAAAGTTTTCAATAGGATGTACATCTTAACATTTTGTGATTGTCCATTCAGGCAAATTTTAGAAATTAAGTTCCACATTTGTAAAATCATAATTAAAGTAACAAAACAACACACCTGTAAATGAAAAATGAGTACTTTGAATGTATCAAATAATAGTTTGAGAATGAGAATGCATCAATGTACCATGATATATCGGCAAATACTTCCAGGAGACTTGATAATGGTAATGGTTATGACTTGGTATTTATATAGATTTTTGATTAATCCAAAAATATTGTTCATAGCCAATGTTTGCAATGCGAGCTGTGACCAGAATCAGTATTTGCTACCCTGAGTTCAATGATGACACAACCTTATTTCATAAAGCTCTTGTAAGACAAAAAAAATTAGTGAAAACAATAATGTACATATTTTATAAAGCTTCCTCTCAAAGCGAAATTGTTGTTTCATGTAAAAAAAATGTTTTTAAAAGAGGTCTTTCTTTAATTACAAAGTAAACAGACACCATTGATTATATAAAAGAAAAATAAATAAAGAGAAATACAATTCTTATTGACAAGATTTATTTTTATTTTTAGTCAGAAAGTTGTATGGCACTGCAACGGGAAAAAAAGCAACAAAAACAAAACAAAAACTTAGAACAATTGTGGGTGCTATAAAGATTGTATGCAGTTTATCTCTTTAAGCCCTCATGCCCATTCCGTTTTGACGGAGGCTTTTAGATAAATCTTTATATGGAAAGTTTTTTTTTTTTTTTCGTTTTTCGTCATAATTATTTTGTGATTTTACCGGATTCTCATGACACATCTAAATAAGAATGGAAAAATATGAGATCACAAATGTAAACATAAATTCATGGTATCAAAAAGCAGTTACAAGAGAACTGATATGTCAACTGGTTCAACATGAAAAGAATAAATGCATTATCATTAGATGTTCCTATTTAGTATTCTAATTGTGAATGTATGAGAGATCAATATTTTGAGAAAACTAAAAACAAATTATTATCAGAGAAAAAGTCATGAGTCTTGAAAAAAAAATTGATAATTTATTTTCCAGATAGAAAATCTTACCTCCAATGAACAAATGAATTTGATATTGTACATACTCTTTCATGTTGTGACACACTTATTGCCTCTACAGAGTTTAAGAAAACCAACTGGGAACTTTCATGGATGGCATTACACCAGTCATATACTTGTTACTCACAGTTACAGACACACACAAGTCTCATAAGCACATGTATTCAACTGCATAATTCATTCGTTGCAATTTTTATGTGTGTTGTTGACTTGCTCAGCTTGGATTGTTTTCACTTACTGCCAAGTGTTTCTTCACGCAAGAGTTTATACAAGTTACAACACTCAATATCATTAACATTATACAAACACGATTTAGAATGGCAAGGGCAAGTGAGTCAAGGCAACGCTGATCCAGTACTTATTTCCACCCTGATCTCACAGCCTGATAATATTGCATAATATAATGCACAAGTTTGTTTAGCTTTTCTTGGCTTGAGGTGGCTATAATGTTTTAAACTTCCAACCTGATACTCACTGTGTCAATGAAGCCTGATTACACTTACACATCTTATAATGGAGCTAAGCTCAAAATTGATATGGTAAAGGCTTTTTATCAGGGGGACAGAAAATTCTACCAAAGTGTGCGATGCATTAGTTCAGTGTCATAGATTTACCTGTGCATAATCTTTAGGTTATGCAAGCACTATCCATTTTTCTCATTTGAGCATATTGAGCTGAAAACTGTCAGACATTCACACTCACTCACTCACTATCCTGTGTTTATTTGTCATCTGCTGCGGGTGTCCCAGGTACCATTGGACATTTAAATGCACTAATAAGACAGAAGTATAAAAATATGAATTTTCTGACACAGCTGAGTTAGCTGAGTTGGTTTAACATCCAACGTCAGCACTATATAGGCTATATTGTGGACGGATCCCATGACTGATATCTGACAATTTTATGTGCTGCCACACACGAGACAGGGCGGGGATACCAAACACAATAAATACTGATTTTTTTAAAGCGCATAAATTTTAACGCACACATTTCACTGTTACATTAGAATACTAGGTTAATTGTAAAATCAGAGGATAAGATTAAGCCTATTTTAAGAAACTCAATGGTCGGTAAAAAAAATACATCTAAGAGAATCAGGGTAAATTTTCTTATTACTTATACAAATGTCAAAACAAAAGATTAGAAATGGCAATCAAACGCAAAAACCAGAAAACAAACTAAACATTTACAATGATGTCCTATAAGCGTTTTTCACAGCTGTGTATCTCTTTGCAATAACATTTTTAATTTCTAAAACTATGGATTCTGAAGAAATATTATTTTGAGTTTTAGCACACCTCAAATTCATCTGTTATCCTCCAACTTTGCCCATCCCACAATGCCCACAAAGTTCGTGGGTTCTCAACTAGTATTTATAATCTTTAATGCCGGTGAGATAAAGAAGAAAAGCTGACTTTTATCGAACATTGGAATTGGTTATAATTATACAATCCTGAGAGGATAAATGCTTGGCAGCATTTGAATGCATAAATAAGATAACATTTTCATGACACATAATTTGCCCCGGTGTAAAAGACCTCAACCCCATATTGAGATCAATATTAAACACATTGCTAATAAAATACAAAGTACTTTAATTTAAAGAACACAATTCTGAAACAATGCTCCTAAAGAGGAGCAAACTTGGTGAGAAAAAGATTGAGATTATTAATCCTCTAAATTATTATACACAGTGCAATCAAAAGGAAATCATTTTTGTTGAAGATCTGGTTAATGAAAGTGTGGAAAATATAATATCTGTGCAATATTAAAAATAATACATGATTTGTGTTGTGAGGGAAGGACACCAAAAAAAGCTATTAATAAATAACCTCTAGATCTAAGGCCATAAAAGCCAAAATTATAATTGTTAGAACAAATTGATACCACTTTTTAACATTTAAAGTTAACCTCAAAGAACAGAATAAAAGGGATGGTGGAGATTTCTCCTTGCCTTGTATAAGGCACCAACATTGGGAGCCACAACTAAGCCTAATCTTATGTCAGAGGTATTAAAATAGAATTTTTCTTAGACACTTTGTGTATCCCATCCTTTGAAGTTGAATGTATTCCTCAAATATCCAATTTGACTTTTTTTTAAAGTTCAGACCCACAGAGGTGCCACTTTGCACAGACACGAGTAGAAAACACAACGCTAGATTAGGGTTAAAGCTTGATTACACATTACTACATTAGTAGGGTTCAATCGGGTGTTAACATAACACATGAAACTTAATATATTACTGTGGCCCTTCAATAGATTGTTGTTGTTTGAGATTCATACCTATTGAGGAAAATAGGTTAAGTTAAACATGGTATGCCTTTAAAGAAAGCTCAGAACAAGAGGTATTGAGAACATGCAATCAAGCGTAAAAGTAAGTTTACAAGAGACTGCTACACCTATATTTCTAATTCAAGAATTCACTGGTTTCAAATTGCACTGATTACCAAATATCCATAACGAAATATCTTCTTTGAATGAAACTACCAGACATGGGAGTGCCAATGGTCTTGCGATTATTCCTGCATGATCCTTTAGAGCAGTGGCACGAATCAAATACAAGAAATCAGTAAAATAATCGGAAGAACTGTTCGAGCTAGGGCTTTTCTTAGATGTTTTCTCACAATTTTGGCACTCAAAATAGTGACTGGATTTCCGAAAATTCGAATTAATAATGAAAAAAAAACCTTCAAAACACTAACTTTGTGGTTCATATGTCCACAGAAATCCATGGACTGACGGCCCAAACTAAAATCAGGAAGTTGACCTTACTGTCCATTTCAGAACCCGTCCCTCCACTTAAACAGTAGTAATTGTAAGAACTTCTAGGAAAACTAAAATCATGTGCCACAAATATAATTGAAAGGGCAAAATACTTGAGAGAAGGCTTTTTATTATTATGGAAAGCTAATTTAATAGCAAAATACTGATTTAAAAAAATGATTGCGTTCAACATAAATGATAACAACTATTATTACAAGAACTCATTTCTAGCTCTCTTAATTTATAGCTTTGATGGCGCAAAGAAATAATGAAGAAAGAATGAATAAGGATATGTACGAAAAAATAATATGCATAAACATTACAGATTGTTCTTAAAGCTTTGACCCCCATAAATATTATGTAAATCTGAACCTTTCCTTTATTGGATATCAGATACCTTCAATAAAGGCATGTAGTCTTATGAATGTATAAAAGCATTCAAATTTTTCACTCCCTGCACACAAATCTCAATAAATAAAAAGTTTCAGGGAGCTTGAGAGAAATTAATCTTAAGAATAATAACAAATGGATTAAACCCATTTACCTACAAAGAAGGAATAAATTTATTCCCAACAGAGTATCAAAATATATTAATTTAAAAAAACATGTCGGCCTTTCAACAATCACAGTTGCTTTGAGTTTGAGTTCTATTATAAAAACTTTAATTAGAAATATAAAACTAAGAATCTAAATCACAACTTCTAGAAAGATTCCTTACTAACATCAATGGGGAGATTCAAACACTAAGTGGATGTTTCTAACAAAAGTGCTGGGGTGGGCGATGTTGCTGCTTTGATTCAAACGAGCGCTCTTTGAGAGGAAATAAACTGCTGAGGCAAGTCCCAAACAGCCCAACCCCCACAGCAGCCATTTAGAGTATGGTTGGTCTCTCTCTTTACTTTTCCTTCTGAAAGAACCATCCTTTTCAAAACAGAGGGATTCTGGATGAGGTGAGGAGACAATCAGAGGTCGAAGATGATACAGCACCTGCAGAGGAGTATATATATGATATTCATTAATTTTACCTTGGAGATACATGCTTAACAGTTGTGTGTAGTATTTGGAAAAAAGAAATTTACATTACCAAGTGGGTTTCCCTTTATAAAATTCTGCAGTGTTAACATAAGCTGAAATATGGGAGATATGTAGAAAGATTTCATAGAAATATAAAGATAAAATTCCTTCTTAAATAACATTGCTTTGTCAACTGCAATTTCAGTTTGAAAAAAAAAAACACCAAAAAAACTTTTATTTTCTTAAGAAAGCCAATCGATCTGAGAGTTTCTGAAAATATATTTTACGATAACAAACATTAAAAAAAAAAACATAAACCAAACAACAAAGACAATGTACATGCTCATAACTATCATTCTTATGTTATAACACAAGGCAAGCCACCTCTGTTGCTGCTCTGAACCCTGATTGGATGGCTCCGTTCATAAAGCCGCACCACACAGTGGCAGTCTCCGTGCCAGCAAAATGAATCCTAAGTACAAACATACATAAGAAAAAAAGATGAAATACCAAAGTTAGTTTTTCCTAGTGAAATCAGTAAAAACAAATTTCTGTTGGGATATATTTTAATAGAGAAAAAAAGCAGATTTCTTTTCGCACCTATATACAGGGATTAAATATTACGAGCTGATACATTTATAATGCATAACTTTGAAACCTTCCAGCGAAGCGAATCTTGTGGAAATAATATATCTAAAAACTATAAAGAACTAATAAAAGACGTTTGAGTTGAGAAGTTCATGAAAAAAGTATGCTGTTCTATTTGTTCAAATTGTGGAAATTATTTCAAACCTGTCAAAAGGTTCCCGCATTTCATTGTTGAAATATGAAGTTGTTCCGGGCATGAGAGCCTTCAAGAAACAGCCACCGTTGTAAGCTTCCTGACTCCAGTCCATCTGGTTGAACTCAAGCAGTCTGTAGCACTCGGGGCCAAGGTGTCTCTCGATCAGTTTTAGAATGACTGATTTTCGGTTTTTTGACTGGGACAAATATAACAACAGAAAAAATGTGCACAGTAATAAAAAAAAATGTCCGTTAATTTTTTATTTCAACAACAGATTTTTAATTTATCTGAGCTTTTTTGTTCGTTTGTTTTGTTTTGTTTTTGTTATTTATAAAGTACACCTTGGTCAAGGCTTATGTTAAACTAGCAAGCATTTTTCATATTGAACTGTACCCACCCGATTTGAAAAGAATATCAACCACCTATATGAAGCAAAGCACTCTTTTAACGATTAAGCATGTATCCTGGAAATCAGCCTAATGCATAAAGTTGTGTAAAGTTCATTTGGTCTCTAAGATAAGAGATACATGTACTACTTTGGCAATACACATAAAATATATTGTCCTTAAATCCTGATAATGGAAATGGACCTCTGAATCAATTTAGTGGCCAGCATTCACCCTCATTACCATCTTAGTCTCACAATTTATAATTTTGATTCTTTTAATTTAAAGTGATTTTTTTTTTTTTACTTTCAAACAGATTGAACAAAAGTGATGATAGAACTAGATGGACTAAGGCCAGTCGTTGCCACAAATATTGAGAGACAGTTCACTGGTTCATAAGCATAAAGATCACTCACATCACTATCTGCAGCAACAGAAGATGAGACGAAGCCAGCTAGAGCAGGGTTTCCCCGGCCTGATGTTGCATCATACACTACGCCCACAGGTGAGCCAGCCTTACTCAAAATTGCTTGAAACCCATATTGGCGTTTTCCGTTTTTATGTGACCAGAAGGCCTATGAAGATATTAGATTTAATGATTTATATACAATTGATAATACCATTTTTTAAAGACACTTTAACTACATTTATGCTTTTTTTATAACAGTGTAATTTTTCTAAGGTAAATAAATATTTCTGCAAGAAAAAAAAGGTTTTACAATTTTAAAAACAAATTTAAAAAAAAAAGCACACAAAAAAAAGAGAACAAATGTCCCTATAAATCACATTCACAATGTAATGTGTCCAGAGATCTTGTTTGGACGGCAAAACACACACAGTTGTAAGAAGAATGAGAAGATGAAGAAGAAAAAAAGGTAGAATAAAAAGATTGTTTTGTTGGATATATCCAATCCACAACAAAGTTTTGTCTGGCCTATCTTGCACATTAAACAACTACAATCAGGGCAAGACTGAAAAGATCTGGGGTGAAACCAGTCCACAAACGATGTAGGGCTGGCACATTTGAAGAATTTTACTGTGGGTATATTTACAACCAATAAACTCAAGAATAGCTCAGGCTAAGACTGTTTTCCAAAGAATGAAGGCAATACTCTCGAATAAGAACATTTCGATGACCACAAGACAGAAAGTCCTCTGCTGCTACATAGAACCAGTATTGATGTATGGATTGAGAGCATTTTCCTTCATTGGCCCAAAAGTTTGGAATTCCCTTCCTAGTGACATCAGGGAAATAACAAAATTAGACCAGTTTAAAAGTAAACTCAAGACACATCTTTTTACAAAACATTTGCAATCCTAGTCACCAGTGTAGATGTGGTTAAGTTCTGTTTCTATTGTGTATTTTTCTTATGTTGTATTAGTTGTATGTAAGTGGGTGAATGTATTAACATTGTAAGGCGCCTAGGGCCCACATTGTGGGGAGTGGGCGCCCTATAAATGCCATTATTATTATATTATTATTATTACAGATTCAACAAGCTCTGAATCGATTTAGTGACCAGCGTTCTCCCTCATTACCATCTCAGTCTCACAATTTATAATTTTGATTCTGTTAATTTCAAGTGATTTTTTTAAAACTCTCAAACAACAGATTGAACAAAAGTGATTACATAACTTGAATGGACAAAGGCCAGTCGTTGCCACGAATACTGAGAGACAGTTCACTGTTTCACAAGCGAAAAGATTACTCACATCACTATCTGCAGCAACAGAAGATGAGACAAAGCCAGCTAGAGCAGGATTTCCTCGGCCTGATGTCGCATCATACACTACGCCCACAGGTGAGCCAGCCTTACTCAAAATTGCTTGAAACCCATATTGGCGTTTCCCGTTTTTGTGAGACCAGAAGGCCTATGAAGATATTAGATTTAATGTTTTATATACAATCGATAATACCATTTTTTAAAGATACTTAACTACATTTATGCTTTTTTTTTCTACAAGTGTAGTTTTGCAAAGGAAAATAAATATTTCTGCACAAAAAGGGACAAAAAAGAGAACAAATGTCCCTATAAATCACATTCACAATGAAATGTGTCCAGAGATTTTGTTTGGACGGCAAAACACACACAGTTGTAAGAAGAATGAGAAGATGAAGAAGAAAAAAAGGTAGAATAAAAAGATTGTTTTGTTTGATATATCCAATCCACAACAAAGTTTTGCCTGGCCTATCTTGCAAATTAAACAAGGACAATCAGGGAAAGACTGAAAAGATCTGGGCCTGAAACCTGTCCACAAACCATGTGGGGCTGGCACATTTGAAGAATTTTACTGTGCATATTTTAACAAATGTTAGCTATGAAGAAAAAGATTAAAGAGGAAGATAAAAGTAAAAATACTAACACTAACTGAATTGATATGACTTAACTTGTACAAAATAATTGTAAACATGATAAATCACATAAACTGAACAAAAAATCTTACCTCATCATATGTGATAACAAATTTTACTAAAAATGCCAACGGCACACTTTGGAGTATTCCTTTCTTTGTAAGCGGCATTGGAGGTTGATAGGAAATTGCAGCTGTCAAAAGAAAAACAGTTTTTAAAAATATTTATATGACTGTTGACATTTTCAAAGACACAATCTACACAATCGTCATATGAAATCCTGCAAAAAAACGTAACAACTGCAGTACTTATACCTTTTGTCTCTTTTAAGTTGTATATTGTTAATTTCCAAAACAAGCTAAAGCTTTCTTAAATCTAAACTTTAAAACCAAGCCAGGAAAATATTTAACTTAACATCCCCATGGTGAAATTAACATGAAACGATACTATTTTTATTTTCAAAAAAATTTTTTCATGGTTCATAGTTCTCTCTGCATATTTTTCCCATAGCACAAAGGTAGGTAAAATGATAATAACATAAACACCTTTGCTTTTAATTTATACAATTAAGTGAAAATAATACAAACTTAGTTGCAAATACATGGTAAAAATGGGTCCAAGCCATTTACTGTTTATTTAGGGCCAATCCAAATTGTATGCCGAGTGCAAGATTAAATCTTCACAGTAGAATAAAAACACAACAATCAAAGTTTGCTGGACATGTTATGCACAGACATAGTGTAGATGACATTACTGCAACAGGAAAGATGAATGGCAAGAGAGCAAGAGTAGAGAGATAGAAAAAATCTGGGAAGGGCTGGGAAGATGGATTGCAAGGATGCAAAGGCATCAACCTGATTGTGGAAAAGCAGCAGATGGAAACAAGATTTCCTTTACCTGCGTGATGAGGAGGTACCGCCATTATCACCCGTTGACAGAGCAACTGCATTTGGTTTTCTGTTATTATACGAGCACCCTCTATAGACTGACAGAAAAAAAAAAGTTTGAAAGTTATTGAAGCTGTATACATTCACCAAATATAAATTAATGTCAGATTTTATAGTTTACCTTCGATATGTATTTGCACACTGACTGAGAGCAAATTCACCAATAAAACCCTTTAAAAAGAACCAAAAAAATATGAAACAATTGTAAGCATAAGTGCACAATTTGTTCTGCACAACATTTCAAAACTAAAACTTCTATTTGACCATAAAAAAAAGTCTTCAACCAGTCAGATCTTTTAATTTCTTTTTTTCCAGCAGCATGTCAAACATCTGTCAATAAATTCATTTTGAAAGTTTTATAGCAGCATCCTATTGGTTTCTAACAAATGGAATGTAAATCTTCTGCATGACCTGGAGGCAAAAAACAACAAGAGCAACAACAAGATTTCTTTATTTGAAAATAGAGAAAAAAGCACTATGTTCACTTATAAATACATATAAAGACTTTCTTGTACTTTACTCACTTGGATAATGTTAGATACTGGTTGCTTCAGGTACACAAAGTTTTTCCCGATTTTTTGCATCAAATGGTGACATAGCTGCTGCACTCCTCCCTGAAATTACAGAATAAATAATCACAGATAATAATTGTTTTGTTTATTTGAGGAAATGCCCTTGAGACCATCACGTTTAAAATATGGTAAAAAGGAATCTTCTTGCTTTTTTAAAATTCAGGTAATGATATTTTCAAACAGCAATATAACTGCCAGCTCCAAAATGAACACTCTGAAAGCATATGTTTGGTCAGCCCTTTTGTATGGATGTGAATGCTGGACACTGAATAAAAACACATAGAGTAGACTGGAAGCTGCGGAAGTGTGGTTCCTCCGAAGGGTCATGAGAATATCATTGACAGGCAGAAAAAACAACACAGAAGTTATGGAAATGACAGGATACAAAGGATCCCTACAACCTGGAACACACATGTAGGAAGAATGGGATGGAGAAACAGATACTATGTGGCAAAATAGAAGGGTGGAAAAGCAGAGGACGACAGAGCACCACATACATCAATAGCCTAAACAACTATACCGCCAAGAAAACTCTAAGTAACACCGAGCTCATTAGGACTGACAACAGGGAAGCCTGGCGGGCCAGGATTGGATTTCAATACCAAGTGTAATTTTGAAAGAACTCAGGGGACTAGTAGTGTTTTAACATGATGTGCAACTATACAACATGAAAGGGATACACTCTAAAGTAGCTTTTGGAAGAATAGTGTAGAAGTTTGGACTGAACACAACGTACACACAAATCCCTGTATGGAAAAAATAAAAAAAATTATTACTTATAATTTTAATTCTCTGGAAAATATTTGTGTGTTTACCTTGACTCTGCACTCTCCACCCGTGTACTCCCCTGGGTGGAGGAATATCTCCATCCCTCCTGCTGCCTCGACATACATCAGGAAGTACAGCAGACTCATCTCGGACGGAGCTAGGCTGAACATGCATCTGCATGCTGCATCAATCATCTTTTTCGCCTCTGAGTTGTTTTGTTGTTGTTCATTATTTTCAAGTTTAAAAAAAAAAGAAGAAAAAAAATAATTGGAATTATAATTTTATACAATTTCATGTCTATTTTGATGAAAGGTATACAACAGTAAAATACAAATATCACACTATCCTATCTTCTCTTATGATCACAATACATTCAAACTCAAAGGGATGTATAGAACATTCTGGATGAACGACAACAACAACAAAATGTTAAATGTAAAATTGTATCCAATCTTTTTTAAACAGATTTGATGTATTTAAAAATAAATTATTCAACATAACAAATCTCCTATGACAACAAATTTTCTATTTTTTAAAACATGAGGTACATAAAAAGAAAATGGAAATTCAAAAATTTAAATAAAAAGGAGAAAAAAAATGTTTAAAAAAAACCACCTTGTGTCCACAGATTCTTTTCCACATAAGTTGAAAGCAAAATAGAATCACATTCCAAGGCAAGGGAGGAGTCCTTTTCTCCATCGGATAATACTTTCATTCTTAGACTCTCCAACTGATCATGCGAATCATAAAAAGAAAATTATTAAATAAAAAAATAGATTAATACTAGCTCAATTCAAAGTTGCCAAATGATATTTTTTTTTACTCACAAACAATCACACTACGCCTCACTATGGGCTTGTGCGTCTCAATGACCTCTAGAGCTACGCAAGCTGGACATTCGTCTCCTGGTAGGGTCACCCAAGCCAGAAAGGTCGAAAGGTAGAGGCCAGACTAAGAGCACTCACTGGCCCTTCAGGTTGGAGGTTAGGCATGGGGTTAACAACCCGGTCTCGTAAAAAATAAAATACTGTTACATAAACCGCAACAAATATCCACAAACTGTAGAGCCCATGACATGCACCGGTGAAAGCCTTAGGGAAGCTGGTGTGCCGACAACTCTTCTGACAACCAACACCAAGACCAGGATAAGGACCTAGAACATCAGAACCCTGTGTGAGACCGGAAGAATTGCACAGGTATGTGAAGAAATGAACAGGTACGGTTTGAAAATATTGGGCGTCTGTGAGACAAGATGGACAGGGTCGGAGAGAACAAGACTAGTCAATGGAAACACCATAATCCACTCTGGAAATGAAGAAAGTCAAGCACACACACATGGAGTCGCATTGCTTATGACACCTGAGGCAACACGGGCACTACTGTTCTGAGAACCTGTATCATCGAGGATTCTCACTGCAAAAAGTGCAAGATTTAACTCAAAGGGCAGAAAAGTAACCATCATATAGTGTTATGCTCCCACAAATGTAGCAGAGATCAAGGAGAAAGTAAGGTTCTATGAACATGTCCAGACGTGATCAACAAAGTCCCAAAGAGTGACATGAGAATCTTGTTGGGAGACCTGAATGCTAAAGTAGGCACCAACAACACAAACATGGAGTGCACCGGAAATCAAAACGAGAATGGAGAATTCTTGATCGAGTTTTGCTCCTTTATTGACCTGGTAATCGGAGGTACTCTGATCTCGCACAAAACCATTCATAAAACAACATAGTTTTCCCTTGACCACATCACAAGCCCTGGAGTGGAATCTTCAAGGAAAAAGAAAGGTCGACTGTCGAAAGCAGACATGGAGGAGAAGCACTGATGCAGAAATAAAAGCTGTCGGTACCACGTGGGCTGAGCTGAAGAAGACCAGCCAAAACCCAAAACTGAGTCAGGTGGAGGGTAATTGCTGCGGATCTATGTTCCACAAGGAATCAAGAGGCTTACTAAAAACTCAGTATGGGCTCATTTCAATAACAGGCTTGAATGTGCTTAACCCTTTGAGCCCAAGACATTGCTTGAGCGGTGGAGCTTTTATTTACCGAGCACTGTAACACTGTTAAATAACCACGTAGATATAGATCTAGAATGTAAAAACTTCCCAGTAACACACCAGTGAAGACATATTATGATGATAGACATTGTGTGCCTAGAAACCATTTTCAGCTCAGGAGGCTAGGTATAAAGTAAATTTACTGCCAGGGCTCAAAGGGTAAAACTCCATAGAACTTCATCAGGAACAAAATGATAAAATAGCATTAAAACAATTGAAACTAATTTCTTTAAATATTAAAACAAACCTTCCAAATGGCTTGGTGCAAATCAAGACGTGTTTGCCATGAAAAGTCAGTACTTCTCAGACCATCTCCATTACCTTCTGGTGGTACTACAGGATTAAAGGTATGAACTCCAAATTTTTGGAGAAGATAATGCATGTGAGGCTGGGGTCTGAAAAACAACAGAGATAAAATCTGATTTAATTAAGTGCACCATTCAAATGTAAGTAACCAATTAGCACGTTAAAAAAAATTGGACCCATTCTACTGCATCCTATTTATAAACACACAAAAATTCTCAAGTACAAATATGCAATAAATCAAATCTTAGAATTTTCTTTTCAATTTGATATAATTTAATGATACATGTATTGCTTAATTAGCTCACAATATTAAATTTAAGGAATGTCATGTAAAATTCTATCATATATATTTATACTCTTCTTGAAGTATTTCAAATACAATTGAACAAATATATTGGAAACTCACATCTATATTGACTTTACAAACACGAATTTGCTACTTTAAGGAATTACAATTTCAATTTTTTAATCAGAATTGCTTGAATTCACATATATATGAATTTAAAAGATTATTGAACTATTGAGTGAGTTCAGGTGGGTTGATTTAACGTCTAACGTCAGCACTAAATAGGTTATATTGTGGTTGGGCCCAAGACTGAAGTCTGACAATTTCATGTGCTGCCACATACAAGACAGGGCAGGGAAACCATAACTCCTGTCTCAGCCAATCACATTACACTGACACCGACCCAACCACTTGCAGAGGACAAAATCTGACAAATAAATCTGCCGATCATGGGACTCAAACCACAGACTTTCTGATCTGGAGACCAACACTCTACCACTTGAGCTAGTTCCTCTCATTCTATAAGTATCATGCATATTATGTTAAAGGCTTGAAGAGAGGATCATTATAAAAATTTCTGCAGTATGGAGATAAAAGCTTGGTTCGTTTTCTTTGAAATTATCATTCTACTGCATGAGATAACTTTAACAAATTAATCAATTTTACAGAAAAAATATTTGAATTTTACCACAAAAAATTATGTTATTTCAGAAGATGAATACAGTCATATTTATGATACGCTAAATACTAAAAGCAATTATACTATATATATATATATACAAACATTGCTCAGTCTCAAAAGCTTTAGGAGGACATAATGCACGAGCAGAGTTTAAAAGTTTTGACTGCATCCCATTTTATACAGAAAAATCAGTTCAAACATTTCAAAGTGTCTAAGCTCAGTCATGTACAATACTATTACAGAGGGATTATCAATATGAAGATTGACTTTTACCTGCCAACCCACTCGCCTCCAATGTCAAAAAAATCTCTGGTGCCATCTGCAGCAGTAAGTTGTCGAGTTAAAGTTCTCCCACCAATTCGATCTGTGCAAAGTCAACAATTCATTTATCATTAAACTGCACTCTTATTCAATATATTGATTAAAATCTTTGAAGAGTTGTAAATAAAATCACTCTGCATCAAATTTCCCCATTAATATCTCAATAGGGTATGAATCTTGCCTGATTCTTATTTTTTTTAAGCTTTGCTCTCTCCAATATTTAGTAAAAAGGGTTAAAAAAATATACGCTTAAGTAATGCATCAGGGAGAAAAAAGGACACATTTTCTCTACCGCACTCTTTTGGATTTCCTTTGTCATCATGCTTCAGTGCAACGGCAGATAACTACCAACATATGTTCTACTGCTGCGACAGGAATTGTCACTCCCATATAGGTATATTCTACAATCGCAAGAGACTCATAGTCAACCATAATCGATGAAGACATACTAGG
>RQTK01000049.1:588999-796499 GCA_003991915.1 Elysia chlorotica | reverse complement strand
CCTCCTTGGACTCATCGGCTAACAGCATCTCTTCTTCCTCTTTAGTTATTTCCTCAACCTTCTGCTTTTTGGGTGGTGGTGTTTCCTCTGTAACAGAAGTCTCCATCTCTTCTTCCTCTTTAGTTTCATCTCCTTTACTTTCCTGAACTGATTCTTCTTCTTCAGCCTCTACGTCCTTCGAGTCTGTTCTCTGTTTCTTGGAGGGAGGGGTTTCAGTGTCTTCTTCAGCATTTTCTTCTTTCAATTCAGATTCCTCTTCAGTCGTCTTCTCCTTTTTTGAAGACTCCTTTTTTTCCGACTTCTCTCCAGATTTACTCTTACTGTGAGATTTTTCTTTATCCTTCTCTTCCCTCTCCTTGCGTTCTTTCTCTCGCCTTTCTCTCCTTTCTTCATCTCTCTTCTTACGTTCCTCCTCTCTGGCTTTTCTTCTAGCCTCAGCCTCTGCTTGTCTTTTAGCTCTCTCCTTTTGCCTTTCAAGTTCTTTTAGACGTTCTTGCTCTTTTTGCCGTTCTTTCTCTAATCTTTTCTCAGCCAGCTCTTTTTTTACCTCTTCGGACATCCAGCCGCCATCGTCATCTTCAGCCTCACCCTTTCCCATATCTACCAGCAAGGTTGGGCTGTATTGGCGGTACCTGACAAAAGAAAAGATAGACATGTTGGTCATTTGAGGTAAATTGATCCTTAAGCACATGTACACAAGTTAATGATTGAAGGACTAAAATCAAATGACAATTCATATACACGTGAACATATACATCAATAAAAGTGTCTAACTGAACTCTTAAAATTGACAATTAAATTTAAGGCAATTACAATTATATCTTAATTAACAACTTCACTACTTGTAACAACTGATCATAAACGTATTAACTTTTCAAAAACTATTCAATACCACGTATAAACTTGGGATATAACAAACTTTCAGAATGTTCCCAGGAAGTTTATCGTTATCTTCCACTGTGTAAGATAAATGTCAAAGTACAAATGATAAAACCTGTAAGCAATGGGAAGTTTTCTTTCAAAAAGTTCTTTTAAATCTTTACAACCTTACCTGAAGGAGCTGCATTTATTTTTACATTTTTGCATGTTAGTTTTCCATAATCCTTCAACAAGCGAATGCAATATACATTGATTTTTTGATGTGATAAGGAGTACAAAAATTGTTAGAGAAAATAAAGCTTGTGTAAAACATTTCAAACTCAAAAAATTCAGAGACCAGCTGTTAACAATTTTACTCAGCAAAAGTAAACTATAATGCAAACAGACAACCTCATATAGTTTCGAAGACAGCAGAGCACTAGTTTGGTGCCGATCAGCTCAAAGCGTAGCACGACATCGGGCTCTGAGATTGGCGATGACATCCAGGCTAGAGGGTTGAAAGACCATATGGTGTTGCGGACAGTCTCAAAGACCACCTCAGATCCTGGCTCACTTAGTTTATCAATCAGCAGAACAGCAAAAGACTTTGGCTCAAGGGACTCATCAAAAATTGATGCCAAGGTACGTCTGCACATTATTTCCAGCTGTAAATGCACACAACCAAAAACAACAAAACATAAGCATTAGTATTTGGGATGTAAGTATATATGTCGCTCTGCATTAACCTTGTTTCAAGTTGGGTTTTCTTTTATTATCTCAAAATTTCTTTGTTTTAAAATTTTTTTAGTTAGTCACTTAAATAATTATTTGACAGAAAGTGGAAAACATTACAAATGAAATGCCCCAAATGTCAGCTCTAATTCCATCTTCTTTTTTTTGCAAAGTACACCCTGGTTAAATCAGTTTATCTTGAATGAAATTGTGCGATTTAGAGACTGACCGGTCAATGTTAATTTAAAGAGGGAAAAAAATCCCACTGAGGTCCTAAGAAAATGACTGAAATGTCCGTTATGAGCCTCAAATTGTTGTAACATATAAAGCTAGTAGTTTCTGCTTAAGTACCTGCTGGTAATCATACTGGCATACACCGAGCACTGGCATCAGTTGACAAACAGCATCTCCAGTAACACTTTTTCTTTCAAGAACAAGCTCCATGGCACCTTCAGCCAATTCCATTGGGTCAGGCACATCAGATTTGATAAACAGTATGTTCCTCATCTCTGTGCGGTAAGCGATGAACTTGTAAATACTATGCATGCGAGGAATTGATGAATCCCTTTTCCGCTCTTCCTCCTCTTCTTTTTCTTTATTTCTCTTTCTCTCCTCTTCTTCCTTCTTTTTCTCTTCCTTTTTTCTATCTTGCCTTTCTTTTTCAGTTTCCTTTTTATCTTTCTTTTCTTTCTCACCTTCCTTTTTGTCTAGCTTTTCTTCTTCACCTTCCTTTATATCTTTGTTCTCTTCTCCCTCTTCCATTTTTGTGTCTTTTTCTTCTTCTTCACCTTCCTTTGTATCTTGCTTCTCTTTATCATCTTCCTTTTTCGCATCATCCTTTTCTTCCTCCATTTCTACTTCTTCGTCATGCTTATCCTCATTCTCCTTTTGCACTTCTTTAGCTTTTTCCTCCTTTTGTTCTGTAAGATCATCAGCTTCCTTATCATCTTTTGCTTCATCTGTTTGGGCGTCTGTATTATGCGAGTCTTTTTCTTTCTTATCCTGCTTTTCTGTGGTTTCTTTCTTCTGTTCACCTTTTGATGAGTCATCAACCTGCTTTTGTAAGTTATAAATATTGAAAAAAAAAAAATTGAAATTGATTCAGTTAATCTGAAAAATAGAAGTAAACTGATCATGGTACTATTTAAATAATTTATTAGACGTTTGAATATTTGAATGTAGTAATATGTTTACATTTCTCATAGAATGTTTACATTTCTCATAGACCAGTTTTAAAAAAAAACAACAACAAAAAACAAATTGTCTTCATCTTGTGCAAACCATGAGGGGCGGCTGAGAGGCACATAGAAACAGGGATTTTTTTTTTCTCCCGAAAAAAATAAATACAGTGGTGTCACCAACTTTCCAGAACTTTAGGGGTAAAATATTTTCAGGACATTAGACTCGAGACTCAGAAAGAAAGATTTCTGGATGATCCATATCGAAATTATATTTTCGTAAAAGAGGCATCCCTGTTATACATGCTACTACACAGAGAGAGTACCGAAATACTATGACTTCTGTTTCAGCTGGTCAAATTATAAGAAAGAGAGGTTGGAAGACTAGAGAAAACTCTATTAGTTGGCTTCCCAGTGTTCTTGGTCCTGAACGTTGCCTGTGTGGTTAAAGGTCCTCCTACAAAAAGTACGCCTATAACAGAAAGGAAGGCTGTAAGAGCGGTTCAACCAGTGATTTTTTTTCTGATGTGTTAAAAAGGGGTGTGGTAACAGTTCCTTTACTCCGGGAGGTACACTTGGACTGGACTGTAAAAAACAAAAAAATTAAGTTGAAGGATAGTTCCCCTCAAGAATAAAGAATCAAGAAAAACTAAGAGAAAATTGAAAACAAAAACAAACAACAACAAAAACGCATCAAAACTGTCGTTTGAGAAGACAGAATTTGAGAATATTGTTTAAAAAAATCTTCAAACCTCTTCTTCATCTCCACCAGGATGGGGGTGAACTTTGATAGCATCATCGTCCAAGCAGAGAACTTTGACGTAGCCCAGCTTCTCCAGGTTTTTAGAATTAAGACCAAGAGGCTGCAATTGAAAAAAAAAATAAAGTTAATGTTGAAAAAAAAAATGAAATTTACAAACCATTACAACATACAAACAACAGCATCATGATTACTGAAAACAGGCTAGTCTTACAAATGTTTCAGAGTTAAGCAGATAAACTTCTAAAAGTGAGATCTACAAAGTTTCTGAGGTGTTTAAATAATTTGGCTTGGCTTTACTCAATAATTTGATACCAAATGACTACATCGTTTTTGTTTTTCTTTTTAAACAAAGAGGTAACTCATATTAAGCAAAATGGAACAGTACATCGATTGATACTTTGTGTGTGTGTGTGTGTATGTATATTATAATTTATTCAACCTAAAACTAAAAGCAAACAATTTTGAAAGCTCAAAAATTTTTAAAAATGACACGAACGAAATATTTGCATGTGTTGTGTAAGTGTTTTCCATTTTTATTTTAATCTTGTGTGCACGAGAATAATCCAGTTTAAAAGATAAACCTTGTTTAAGATAAAGCATGGTTTTATATCCAGTGCGACTTGAATTCAACGAACTTGGACTCAAAGAACACCCAACTTTAAACAAACAGATGAAAATCCCCCCATCATTTTCCCCCCTTCTTTGTCTTTAGTTAAGTACCTATAATTCAACAAAATTATCTCATACCCATCCCCAGATCCAACGAGGATGTTGGTTAGCTTCATTGAGTATTAAGTCACTACATATCTATTTACCCTACAGTAAATAATTTATAATAGATCTAAAGAAAAAAAAAGAAAAAATTTAACACTTCTCCCACAGCCATTTTTTACATCAAGTATTGATGTTTACAGTAAAAGATGAGAATCAGGGAATGAAAAACTAGGGGTTGCGGGGGAGAGGGGGAAAGGAGTATCAGCCAAAGGCCAATCGTCTAGCATGATCATTAAGCTGCCGGTTTGAAACTCTAGTGCGTGTGTGGTTGTGTAAGAGGCAGAGAGAAACTAGGCAGAGGGGTGGGTAATGTAATTGTCTCAACACCATTAGAGGAAGGTACTGTATTGGCAATACAGAACCACACATGGCTTCAACAAATCCTGCATTCAACGAACGATTAGTATTACAAATAAACAAGCGAGGTTGTTGAGTCCGAGTTGTACTGTAAACTAGTTCCGAGGTAGCGAATCTCTTTTTTTTATTATTATTCAACAATTACTGTTTAAAATAAACTTTAGATAGCATAAGCCTAAGTTTTTAGTTCACCACAAGAGGTTTTATCTTAGGCAGATTCCACCGTAATATTTTTGTTGGATGAGGATAAAAGATGGATTATATATAATTATAATAATTTAAAAAATGCAAAGCTGGAGGAGAATGTGAGACTTTCCTCTTAAATGCATCCATAATCACATCCTTTAAATTCTTGAAAATATGCATTAACTATTATGTCATCACAGATTGATGCTTTCAAACTAAGTCTCCTCTAAAACTAAAGAATTCCTCAGCTCACAATGTCTTAGTTTTGTCATATTTTGGAGGGGTATGCCTGCAGAATCAACATTTAAAGAACATAGATCAAGCATTCTCTGATGTTTTAATAACCTTTACTTTATAAAATGTTAGTGCATATAAAATACATTTTTAGTGTCTGCCTTAGTAATGTAAAAAACTTTTGTATTGATTTTATTTTGCTTGTTGAAACTGAAAGCTGTATAAACAATACACCTGTACCAATGTCTTTCCAGCATCATGACACAAAACTTGTGACTGATCAAGAAACTTAGGCTTAGCTATTACTAAGGGTTAAGGCTGGCTGTTTTATTTCACACCCTAAGATTGTCCTATGAAAAATGAGGATAACCTCATGAGTGAGTTTTTAAGATTATAATATTAGTTAAGGTAGCTCCTTTATCTCTCTGAATGGTAAAAGCATGAAAATTGTGCATAAAAAGGTTGGTTAAAAGTAAAGGGTATATACAGTAGTTTAAAAGATCCATGTATAGGATTATCACACATAAATGTTGGTACATGTATTGCTATTCAAGGGCGGCTCGTGCCTTTGGGCAGGGTGGGCAGTGCCCGACCTGTCTCGCTGAAAGGGGTTGTGTTACAAAAATACAATGTAAATAATAATATGACAAAAATGAAAATCAATAATAAAATAATGTATCCGTCAGAATCTGCTACTATTGGAAATTAAACCATAGTACGCTCTTTCCTGGCGCGACGTGGTTTAGATTTTCAATCTACATGTACTTTGTACATCGGTGCGCGGAGAGCAAGGGCAGACTATTTCTAAGTTTCAACAAAGCGCGCAGTGCCCAGTACAGCCCCCTTTCACCAAGTTGGGCTAATGTGAATTTGCCCAACCTCCTTGTAGTATTCCTAACACAAAAATTGGACTTTGACCCTAACGCTTTCTGTGTCTTCCTAATAAGCCAAGTCGGGCTAGCCCCACTTGGCTAATTTTTCCTGATATTTTGAACCAAATCCTTTTATATTTCTTGAAGTAATAACTTTAGGCCACTACATTGATTCAAGCAAGTCTCTGGTGTTCAGTTTAATTTAAATATGTACGTATAGGCCCCTGTTAATAATACAAGCATAATATTCATTGTTTTAAACCTAAAAGTTTAAAACCAGCAATGAATTAAATATACTTTAACATTAGGCAAACAGGCAATACAATGTGACTGAAGATTGAGCCTGTAAGGCAAGCCACAGAGGGATGGGCCAAGGCAGTGTCATTTTCAGGCATCTGAGAAAATTTGGGTTGCCGTCTATCCACAGTTCACAGTTCCACGCAAACAAAAGTTCAACTAGACAGTGCAAGACTGCAAGTTAGCCTAGGATCTCTGCTGGTTCAACCGTTCTTAGCCTAAACCCCCACCCCCCTCACACATTGACTTTTTTGTGCTAATTGTTGCATTGAGAAGTTGTGCACTGCATTGTCACTTGTCAGTAATTGTTGCTGTCGGTATTGTGAGATACTAGATCTAGAATCTACTTACAGGAATTTATCTCTGTGTGATCGGATTTAAATAGGAAAGTCATTGACAAGATTTCAACTTTAAAGTCTTTAACAGAAAGATCAACACCGCCGTCACAAATCACCATCATCATCATCATCATCATCATCATCATCATCATCATCATCATCATCATCATCATCATCATCATCATCATCATCATCATCATCATCATCATCATCATCATCATCATCATCATCATCATCATCATCACATCATCATCATCATTATCATCATCATCATCATCATCATCATCATCATCATCACCACCACCACCGCCGCCACTGCCACTTTGCCCGACCTGTTTTTTAAGGCACCAGCCGCCACTGTATACCTCAAAAGGCGCTGAGGACTAACATATATTTATAAGTAAATGCTCTCTAGTGGCTTGGAACAGGAAGCTAGGTAAAGATTTCTTTCCCGGTAAAACAGTCAACCAGAATGTGACTTATGGATAACTAACAGTTGCAGGTATGACACAGTGGAGGTTTTTTACCTCACAGTAGGAGGGCGTGAGTAAGATGAGAGTGTCCAACTCAGACTCTATCAAGTACATTTTCAGTTTCACTGAAACTTTCAAAGTAAAGTTGTCTCATGTGACTAAAAACTAAATTCATTCAACTAGAATTTTTTTTTATCGGGGCAGAGAACTTTTTATAATATAAGTCATATGATAATTCAACATGAAATGAACACATGGTAAAACAAAATTGATACTTGTTAATATTTAGTGTCAACATTTTCAAGTAGACCTTTTTCTGTCTAGTTTGACTAACCTTGTAACCTCCATACATTTTTATAGATGTTTGTCGCAGCAGATCTATGGCATCATCCACACCAAACTCTTCTTTCTTTGGCAAAGTGGTTACAAGAAAGCCACGAGATCCAACTTCCATGAAATCAGTTGGACCTCCATAGATTTCTGATAAATCATCAAATTTACCATCGCTAGATCTTGATCTGTGATACATGGTTTTTGTCTCTTGATTCCGGGTTGGAGTTCTGAGGTGAAATTAAATTTTGAAAAGACAATTTACTTTACACAGCAACCTTTAAAGTATTCTAAATCGTATTTACATAATGATAATATAAGAAAGCCTCACAGTGACAGTTAATCCCGTATAAATTGGTAATGAGAAACACAAATATACTGCATCATGCTGTGCTACAGAGAGATAGATAGTGTGCGTACGTGAGTGAGTATAATACATGTGTTTTTAAACTGAATTGTTCAAAGGTTTGGCAATTTTCACCATTAAGACATTTGTTTTTAAATGGTGCAATCATCATCGAGGGTTCACACCAACATGGTCATTCCCTCTTTTTCTCTATCCACATCTCCTACGTTGAGAACAAGGTGAGGTTGCTTGTTGTTCGTAGGTCGAGAGTGTTCGTGATTCCAAAATAGCCATCTGCGATCCCATAATGTTACCACCACGAGCTAAAACAGAATATATATCTCCACTGTCTCTTACTCTTAGTAATTTGTGAATCATTAGTCTTGCGATCAGCTGTTGAGACCACATGGGCATCTAAAAGTATTGCATAGATTCTATAGACTCGGGAGTGTCTATAGATGTGTTTCTGACTCTTTATCGCATATAATTATACAGATTTTTGGTAATCATTACTTTTTCGGGGGGGGGGCGTTTAAAAAGAAAATGATCCATTACTTTTTCGCTCACGATTTCGATTACAGTGTTTTAATCATAATAATATTATAGCTTTTTTTTTGCTTTGGTAGCATGGGTAAGCTACTTAAAGTTTGGGGCCCCACATGTAACCTCACAATCAAAAGACCGTAAGAAAGATCTTCAACAACAATTCATCTTCTCATTTGCAAGAATGGATTGCCTTCTTATATGAATAGGGCCTACACGTTTAAGCCACAGCGAAGTAGACAGCATCTAGATCTACTATTATAAACTATAGATAGATCTCTAGATCTAGATCTAGATGTTCTAAGTCTAGCTTCGAAAGATGGCGAGCTTTAGTCTATCAGTATCTGGATGTCTATGTTTAGATCTAGTTGTTTCTTTTTATTTGAGCTTAATTAACCACTCACTGAATATATTTCGACCTAGAAATCTAGAATAAAAGCATATCTCGGATTTACCTATAGTATACCAATTAACAGCCTTTCAGATCGGCGTCCATAGAACAACGATCTCGAAAGTAGAAATTAGCAGATAAAAATGCCAGTTATTATATCCCTTCTTGCAATCAAAATCTTAAAGCATCCGATGTTTTTCATGTAATTTTTTAGGTTGTTTTTTTTTAATGATGTTTTACTTTTGTGAGAATAATAGTAATGTTACAGGTCTAGGCTACTCAAGATGATTTAAACCACATAGCTATTTATTAATAGCACTATGTGGTTTAAAATTATTGAATTTCGTGAAACATACAAAATAATGAACATAAATTAAATTGACCAACAAAATCAATACATAAATCAACCTGGCATTTATTCGACGAAATTCTTTGTAGGAAATGTTTAGTTGTCTTCGCCGTCCAGTCTGAAAGCTGTGGCTGATAGTGGCAAAAGTTGCAAAAGTTGCGGCATAATTTTAGCCTATAAGTAATACGCGTGTAACAAGCAAAGCCAGTGAAAATTTAACTACATTAATTTTACTTTTATAATTCTAAATGTAGCCTGCTTTTGAAACTATTACATTTTTGTTGCGATTAAAACGAATAAAGAAACAATTATATATTGAATCGCATGCATAAACAGTTACAAAAGTTACTCAATCAAGATGATAAGAAGATGGATGCCGAGAGAGGTACAGACAAAGAAAGACAGACACCGAGCGAGAAAGAACCGGTTTGGGGGGGGGGGTAGAGAGAAAGAGATAGAGAGTGTATGTTTGTGTGTAAATAGACAAATGGAAAAAAATTTAGGGCGTCTAAAAAGTTTTTGTCTGTTTATGACTGAAAGATTGCTTTCAACATTTGGACTATTTTTTTTATATTTTTTTTTACTGATTAAACAAATTTGAGTGGATGGGTGGGTTAGGAACTATCGATCCAGAAAAATATTACCATTAATGGTTTCAATATGAAACAATAACCTAATGCATATATTAAACTAATTAGACAACAAGATTAAACATTCATAGAGAGCGACGCTCAGACAGGCAGAGCGAGGGGGGAGGGAGGGGCGGAAACAAACATAGGCTACAGACAAAAGATTCCCTCTTTCTCTCTCTCTCTCTCTCTCTCACACACACACACATAATATATGTATGGCTCGTTTTCTCTTTCTCTCTTCCTTACTTTCGCTTCATCATTCAATCAATCTATCTCTCTTTCTTTAGCAGTCTATAATATACACAGCTCTCTCTCTCTCTCTCCCATTACACAAAAGCATGCATCTGTATTAAAACCCTGGGCTTATCTCAAGGCAGTGTGTACCCTTTTCTCTGGCTCTCTGGTTCGTTATCTCTCAATATACATTATAAAAATTATATATTTCAATCTCTCTCAAATACACCCATAAACATACGCCTATTAAAATAAAAGTATTATTTTATCTCAAATACAGTGTATACCTTTCTCTATGAATTTATTTTTTTCTCAGTCTAACTCTTAATTATCTGTCTTTCTCTGTTTCTCACACCCTCACCCTCTGATCCCAAGACCAATGTTTGGGAATTGTAAGTGCGGGTAGGCTGCACCATGTTTCAGCCGACCACATTATACTGACACTGATCCAACCAGTGGGAGACGAAATCGAACAAATATTTTGACCAATCTTGGGTTCGAACCAGGAACTCCCCGATTGAGGCCATCGATCTATCACTTGTGCCCGTTCGCCCCAGAGAGATTGAGAAATAAAGACAGAGAGATATAGTGACATACAGACATAGACAGGCAAAAAGACAGACAGATGCAAAGTCAGCGAGACATAGAAAGGGCTATAGAAGCTACAGAAAGAGAAACAGCGAAAACACAAACACGCTATTAAAACTATTCTACTTATCATACAAAATAATACACTTTTCCTCCAATATCACCCCAATACTTGTTCAGGTAACCTTTGACTCGAGTACATGTATTGTCTGGTTTGTATTTCTTCAACAATTCTTTCATAGAGATCCATGTCAAAGTGGCGGAAAGTGAAGCCTGTACACACGAAGATACCCTACCAGCCAACAGTGTAGGCCTACGTACTGCATCATAGTCTCCCAGTTTAACATCTTCTAAGTACCCAGGAGGATCCTATATGGCAACATTTCTAAATCCTTTTATATGTTACTACACAAAGACAGAGCAGAGATACCGGGATTTCTCTCTCATAGTGTCACATAATACTGACACAGACCCATCCAGAGTCCCAAAATATGTGATTTGAATCAGCACACACTACAACCACACCAAGGCTCAAGTAAGATTCTACATGGCATCAGGTCCAAAGCTGTATGAAGTGTTTCAATTATTTATGTACTGCCGAACAGAGATACATGGGCTTTGCTCACATTATACTGACACCGACCCAACCAGAATCCCAAATGTGTGATTTGAATCAGCACACTCTACCACTAAACAACCTCATCCCATATCTTAAATATGAAAACTGCAACAGTTGCACAAGAGTTTATAAAATTCAAGTTAGGTCCCCAGAGAGATTGAGAGAGAAAGACAGAGAGAGAGAGAGAGATTGAGAGAGAAAGACAGAGAGAGAGAGAGAGAGAGAGAGAGATAGATAGTGAGAGAGAGAGAGAGAGAGAGAGAGAGAGAGAGAGAGAGAGAGAGAGAGAGATAGTGGCATAGAGACAGACAGAAAGACAGACACGTGAAAAGTCAGCGAGACATAGAAAGGGCTAAAGAAGCTTCAGAAAGAGATCCAGCAAAAACACAAACACACTATTAAAACTATTCTACTTATCATACAAAACAATACACTTTTCCTCCAATATCACCCCAATACTCGTTCAGGTAACTTATGCAACGATTACATGTATTGTCTGGTTTGTATCTCTTCAACAATTCTTTCATAGAGATCCATGTTACAGTGGCGGCAAGTGAAGCCTGTACACAAGAAGATACCCTACCGGCCAACAGTGCACCTACACTTATAATGTGCAGTTTGTCGAGCCCGACTTTGTTATAAAAGGCCCAAAGCTTCAAACTGAACTTGATCATAAAATTAAATCGGCAAGGACACTACAAAAGCAGTAATATAACCGTTTCTTATGCCCACCCCCCAATTACCAGGACACTTTTTGGATTTCCATAATAGTATTATAATGCTAAAAGAAAATATGAACTGAACCCAAGCATACGATCTAGAAAACTCAAAGCTGAATATCTAGGCTACCTCACAAACACCAATGTGGCTTGTACGGTTTTATGACAGACACGAACAACCTTCCAACGAGCATTTTATTACTCAGTTATTAGTCTGATGGCTTTGCAAGGTCTTGAATAATTAACATCGTTATGATCGGAGACGGATCCTTAAACCAATGTCTGACAATTTATTATGCTGCCATACAGAAGCAGAACAGGAATACTCGGCCTATGTCTCAGTGCTGGCACTTATCCAATCAGGGACTTCCCCATTACACTCCCTCCCACACCCCTAATGACAAGGGGAAGGATTTTCAATAGATTAGAATAGATATAATAATGTTGGCGTGTATGTCGAGTGTTAAGAACAATGTTGTTAAGTTTCGTTAAGATCTTTAAAAAAAGAAGAAATGATGGACTGTATAATTAAGTGTATAAAGTGCACTCTACTTGTATTGAACTCTTATAAGTTCACTTATATCGATCCTTATTCTTTACCCACAGTCACTTTTTCCCTTTGTTATTTACCGATTATATTGACATGTTGTTTTTAGTTTTACCTGTAGCCTTCCGGTATCATCAACGTATTAGTAGCTGACTATGGCCTACATACAGTGTATTCAACTTTTACGAACGTAACATTAATAGATCTGACGGAATTGCATGCCCGATGGACTTGTTAACAACATAAAACACACAAAGAAGACAGCATGAAATTAATGTTTAACTTTGATTTGAACGTGGTGTTGTAGACCTCTTTCATTTGTTCTACGATGATAAGAGAAAGTAAGGAAAGTTTTGATTTTCCATTACCGTCTCTGGAAGAAGTGAACCGAATCGTTCACTTGGGCTTCAATCTAAAAGGAAGGAATCAGGACAATTACATAAAAACTCCATACGCAAGATATGAGATCTGCACAAACGTGTCTTTAAAAGGAAGCATTTATTCAAGAGTACACCATTTCTATAAGTTAAATACTGTTTCGTGTTATTTATGTCAGTATGGATCAAAGTTAATTCCGACCCCTTTCATAATGGTACCTGAATTATATTTACTTTATAAAACACATTCAGTGTATGAATATGCAAAAACGATGATGTCTTTTCTCGGCAAAAATTTAGCTGAGCAGCTCTCTTTTTTAATACTTGTCCTCATTTTTAAAATACATTTGGCTGAATAAATATTGTTTTTGAAAGATGGACAAAAGAATTCGGACACGTTTTGAGATCATTTTAGAATTACGAAACTAGAATCTGTTATTTTTTAAGAACCCCTCCCCCAATTAATTGTCATTTTTTTTCTTTACTATGAAACAGAAACATAAAAAAAATGTAAAATCAAACACATTATTTTAAAACCATGATGACTTTTCGTGGTTTTTAATTCTTCAATTAATAGTACACACAAAAGCCATCACAGATTTCTAAAGATATAAAATGAATTTTTTTTCTAATTACTGTAACTTTTTTTTTTTTAATTTTCTGGATTGGTGTTTGCTGTGCAAATTTTAAAATAAGAAAAAAAAACAACCCACCAACAGCTGTAGTAATTTGCTATGGCATGTTATGGAATGAAAAGTGCAGATTCTTGTATTTTGTGTTTAATTGGATTGCTCCTAGTTATTGCTGATGTGACTGAGTGTGAAATATTGTAGTTTCTACTTAAGATAAGTAAGTATTTTGTTATGTTTGGTCTTAATCAATTGCGAAAAAAGGGCAGTGAAGAGTGGAAGACATAGTAGGACCACATGGACTTGGCGACAGAAATGAACGTGGACAGAGACTCATAGAATGGTGCCAAATGAATGATATGGTTATTGGAAACACATGGTTCGAGCAGCCACCAAGAAGAAAATGGACTTGGAAAAAACCTGGAGGCCCCTGCAGAAACCAAATAGATTTTGTTTTAATAAACAAAAGATTCAGAAATGCTCTACTCCTGGCAAAAACCTACCCTGGTGCTGACTGCAATAGCGACCACAATCCAGTGAGTGACAACGTGAAGCTTAAACTTAAAAAAACAAAGAGGAAACCCAACAACATCAAACTTGACCTGGCCATTCTCAAAACTAACAAAACCATTAGAGAGAAGTACTGCATTACAGTCAAAAACAAATTTGAAATCTTGGAGGAAGCTGAAGAAGTGGATCAACAATGGAAAGATTTCAAAGAAGCAGTCACTGAGGCAGCAATGGAACAAATACCAAGGGTTGAAAGGAGGGCAAAACAAAGATGGATGACAAAAGACATTTTAGAAATGATGGAAAAAAAGGAGACTGGTTAAGAATAATGAACATAAATACGGAATTCTAAACAAGGAAATCAGGAAAAAGTGTGATGAAGCAAAAGAAAATTGGATCAACGATAAATGCAGAGACATTTAACTAACTTANATTGCACTGCAACAGAATATGTATAGAAACATAGATGAAATAACAGGAAAGAAAACATGCTCATCTACAGGATGCCTTAAAGCAAAAGATGGTAAAATGATCATGGAAAAAGAAAAGATACTAGAAAGATGGTCAGAACACATTGGCGAGCTGTTTAAAGATGAGAGGAAAGATTTCAACGTAACAAAGAGCAACTTTGCTGGACCACCCATAATGAAAGATGAAGTCCGCGCAGCAATGAGAAAAATAAAAGCTGGAAAGGCAACTGGGCCAGATAATATATCATCAGTGAAGCACTTGACGATTATGGAATTGATAAAATCACTTAACTGCTGAACGAAATCTATGAGACAGGCCTAATTCCAGCAGACATCACCAAATCAATCTTCATAGAATTACCGACAAAAGCAGGTGCAACAGAATAGGACCTCCACAGAATTATAAGCCTCATGAGCCACATGACCAAAATACTTCTAAGAATTATCATGAAGCGTGTCAGAAATAAATTTAAACCTGAAATAGCAGAAGAACAATGTAGATTCGTAGAGGGAAAAGGAACGACAAATGCTATATTCATTCTCCGAAATTTGCTTGAAAGAGCTTTAGAAGTGAAGAAAGACGTGTATTTATGCTTTATCGACTACACCAAAGCATTTGACAGAGTACGCCACGATGAGATAATCACGCAACTGACAAAGTTAAAGGTGGATGGAAAGGATCTAAGGGTGATCAAAAACATATATTGGGAACAAACAGCAGCAATGCGAGTTGATGGGGAAATCAGTACTTTCCAACAAATAAAGCGTGGTGTAAGACAAGGATGAGTGCTCTCTCCAGACCTTTTCTCTCTTTACAGTGAAATAATCATGCGAAACTTAGAAGGACATCCTGGAATAAAAGTGGGAGGTCACAATATCAACAACCTTAGATATGCCGACGATACAGTATTGTTAGCAGAAAACAACAATGATCTACAAAATTTAGTAAACATTGTAGAAGAGGAGAGCAGGAAAAAAGGATTAGAACTGAACAGTAAAAAGACAGAGGTAATGGTTATCAGCAAGGAACAGATATCGCCAACGAGTGACATCTATATCAAAGGAACCAAACTCAAACAAAGTGACCGCTTTAAATATCTAGGGGCAATAATATCAGGCGATGGCAGAAACAACATCGAAATATCATCTCGCATAGCGCAGTCAAAGGCAAGTTTCCAGCGCATGAAAACCATCTTAACAAATAAGCGCATCTCCATCCAAACAAGAAAAAGGGTCCTTCAGTGCTACATAGAACCTATTCTAATGTATGGTTGCGAGGCGTGGACGGTGTCAAAGCAGATAGAAAAGAAACTAAAAGCAATAGAAATGTGGTTTTTAAGACGAATGCTCCGCATCTCTTGGACAGAAAAGAAATCAAACAAAGAAGTTTTAGAAGAAGCTCAGGCAAAACCATCAATAATTAACAAGGTGAGGAAAAGGCAAACAACATTCTTTGGCCACATGATGAGAAGAGAGGGACTAGAACATCTAGTGACACGACAGGAATGATTGATGGGAAACGCAGTCCAGGAAGGCAATTTATTGAAAAAATGGCAGACGGGATGAAGGAGTGGCTACAAATATCAAAGGTTACAGAGATGATGAAACTAACCAGAGAAAGAGAGATATGGAGGGACATGATCACCAACGCTATGAGGCATGGTACTTGATGATGATGATGATGAATTACCCCATTTTAGTTAGCCTGACGGAAAGCCGTTTTTCACCGGATGATTCTCTCTTTACAGTGAATTAATCATGCGAAACTTAGAAGGACATCCTGGAATAAAAGTGGGAGGTCACAATATCAACAACCTTAGATATGCCGACGATACAGTATTGTTAGCAGAAAACAACAATGATCTACAAAAGAGGAGAGCAGGAAAAAAGGATTAGAACTGAACAGTAAAAAGACAGAGGTAATGGTTATCAGCAAGGAACAGATATCGCCACGAGTGACATCTATATCAAAGGAACCAAACTCAAACAAAGTGACCGCTTTAAATATCTAGGGGCAATAATATCAGGCGATGGCAGAAACAACATCGAAATATCATCTCGCATAGCGCAGTCAAAGGCAAGTTTCCAGCGCATGAAAACCATCTTAACAAATAAGCGCATCTCCATCCAAACAAGAAAAAGGGTCCTTCAGTGCTACATAGAACCTATTCTAATGTATGGTTGCGAGGCGTGGACGGTGTCAAAGCAGATAGAAAAGAAACTAAAAGCAATAGAAATGTGGTTTTTAAGACGAATGCTCCGCATCTCTTGGACAGAAAAGAAATCAAACAAAGAAGTTTTAGAAGAAGCTCAGGCAAAACCATCAATAATTAACAAGGTGAGGAAAAGGCAAACAACATTCTTTGGCCACATGATGAGAAGAGAGGGACTAGAACATCTAGTGACGACAGGAATGATTGATGGGAAACGCAGTCAAGGAAGGCAAAGAGAAAAAATGGCAGACGGGATGAAGGAGTGGCTACAAATATCAAAGGTTACAGAGAAGATGAAACTAACCAGAGAAAGAGAGATATGGAGGGACATGATCACCAACGCCATGAGGCATGGTACTTGATGATGATGATGATGATGGTCTTAATCATTGAAGTTCAAAGAATTACCATTTGCGATTTGAATAACATCAAATTGGGCATAAAAAATCTATAAAATGGTAAACAACAGTGATAATTTTTTAATGGCAATATACTGCATAGAAGTCTTCCAGTAGCTTCAAATATTTTACTCTGGAAAAGATGTATATAGTGCATATATATACAATGCTCTTCAATGAAAACATTAAAGATCTCCTTTAACCCTTTCACAGCGTGGTTACAGAAATGAAAGTGGTCAAAATCTTGTAATATGTTACCATAACTATTATTCTTTCTTTTAGTTACCACAGCAGTGGGGTACTATAGGCTTTATATAAACATGTCCTGAGGAAAAAAAAGTGCTAGCACCAATGTTTTGAAAAGGTTAAAACGCATCAGCCATCTTCATGTTTAAACTGTTATGTTCATGGAAAAGATACATCCTAAAATAAGCATTAGTTTTGCAATCGAAAATTCATGAAAAGGAATTTTTATTTATTCAAACTTTCGTTAGGGTATTTTTTTTAAAGAAAGTAAACTGCATCATATTTTTCTTTGTAGGAGAGAGGTCTCCTAGTTTAACATCTTCTAAGTACCCAGGAGGATCCTATATGGCAACATTTCTAAATCCTTTTATAATTATGTTACTACACAAAGACAGAGCAAGATACCGAATTTCTCTCTCATAGGGTCACATAATACTGACACCCACCCACCCAGAGTCCCAAAATATGTGATTTGAATCAGCACACACTACCACCACACCAAGGCTCAAGTAAGATCCTATATGGCATCGGGTCCAAAGCTGTATGAAGTGTTTCAATTATTTATGTACTGCCAAACAGAGATACATGGGTTTTGCTCATATTACACTGACCCAACCAGAATCCCAAATGTGTGATTTGAATCAGCACACTCTACCACTAAACAACCTCATCCCATATCTTAAATATGAAAACTGCAACAGTTGCACAAGAGTTTATAAAATTCAAGTTAGGATATAAATATTTTAATAAATTCTTCAACATGCTGATGTCTTTAATGTGTTAAGTGCACTTTTTTTTTAGAATTAGATTACTTTAATCTGAAATAATTATAATTTTAACATTTCAAAAATCTATATTTGTGCTTATTATTTTGTCTTTTCCTCGTGAAATTCTATTAAAATTGTCTTAATGTCATGTTTAAGTCTACAAAAAGATAAATTTAATTTATTTTACTTATAATTTATGCACTCTTTCATGAAGAATGAATTTCAAGACAAAGATTTAAGAATGAAATTAAAAAAGAAATTATCTACTAACTGCAACTCCCCAAATCTAGATGAAGTTTCTTTTGATTTGTGCGTTCAGTCTAAGAAACTGCTTATCAGAATGCAACCAAATTTGGTGTATATTTTCCTCTAGTAGTCTTTTGAAGAGTCTTTTATTGATATTTTTTATTCAAACTTTTTAATGAATTTTATATTTTGAGTAAAAATCAATTTTTATCAATATAAAGCTCAAAGTTGAAAAAAAAAAAATCTCTTTTCATTATCGCTATGAATATTATAAAAAAAAAGGCTCCGACAGGTTGCAATCCTGACTTTTCTGATAGAATTAGTAAAAAAAAGTAGAGAAATATCTTTACAACTGTAGTTGTGAGATGCGCTACAAGATTATATATACTTTATTACGTTCAAGACCTTATAATCACAAAAAAATAGTAAAAATTACCAAAAAACATGTTGTTGTTGAGTTGATTTTATGTCCAACATCAGCACTATATAGAATATATTGTGGACGGGCCCCAGGACTGTAGTCTGACAATTTTATATGCTGCCACACACGAGACAGGGTGGGCATATCATGACTCTTGTCTCAGCCAGTCACATTAAACTGGCACCAACCCAACCAGTAGGGAGTGAAATCGCCAGGGCTCGAACCCCAACTTTTGTGTAGGAAGCCGACGTCCTACCCCAGGGCCCCCCCCCCCCCCCTGAAAAACATCACATTACATTTTTTACTTGTCTTTTAATTTTATCTAAATAAATGGAAAACATTAGTATATTGACTAAAACTAAAAATACTGTTCTAAAACTGTATGACCCCACTAATCAACATATGGCTATTCCTCATGAAAAGAGTAAGAAAGGTTTGAAAGAAAGAACAGAAAAGCAGCATGAAAAAATTCTTCATAATCAGTCTAATTATAACATTGCACAAAAATTAGTACAGGATACAATATTTGAGTATTGCAATATGTATTTGAAATAAACCATTTGATTGATATACATGTACATGAATTGCTTCTTATGTCTAAATGTGTAAGATTCCAAATTCAGCCTGATTGTTTCTCAGGAAAATTTTATGAATGAAACATGACATTTTCTTTCATTGAATACTAAAATTACCTTTTCCACAATAAAGAGTAGTGGCTTACAATATAATTTTGTTACAACTAGATTACTCAACATACAGATATTTAAGGACTTTGCCTCATTTTATATTTTAGAAAACATTCTCAAAACAAATGTGAGCCACCGTATCTAATAAAAGAAAAAAACTAACCATTTCTGATTTTGTTGGGTTCACAGATTTAGTTACTCAAGTTCAAGCTGACATACAACCCATCAAAGATACCTACCATAATATACCGGATTTGAGAAAATCGTATTTCAAACTGGAGCTTTATTTTTACATTAAAAATGTTTTTTCACTGGTAACTTTCGAAGCTTAACTAAAACACCTACAAACTACATGCATACATTTCATGAAAGGGTAAACAATTTTCAACAAGATGCTATTTTTGACTTTTGAATACATCAAGGATATGAAATATTAGAGAGAAAAAATATATAACATTTGGGTGAGAAAAAAAAATGGTGAGGGATTACAAAAACATAAAATAAAAGTACAGTGTGAACTTCTTAATTGGAATTGCTTGGATTTGCATGTCCTATTGTTTTTTTCTTTCTTCTATAGTAACCTTCTTCTAACTCCATTTCTTTTGAAGGTATGTCTTGGGCAGCAATACCCATTTAATTCTTCTTGACAGATAGTACTTTTTTTTAATGCCTATTGGTGGTGTGAGCTTTGAATTACGAGAATCAAACCAGAAAAACTGAGAATTGAATTTAATAGAGTAAAAAAAAAACCCCCAAAAAACAACAACATATTTTCTTGCAAAATCCGGTTTATGAGAAATTTGAATTAAACTTGTTTTGTGATGTTTCCATTTATTTCTTAGTTTGTTTTAATTAACAAAAAAAAAAAACAAAACAAAAAACCAACAACAACATACCAATTTGTTGTTATCCCAAAAGCAAACAACAACAACAACATACCAATTTGTTGTTATCCCAAAAGCAATTACATGCAATGGCTCACAAATGTTTAAGTTAGAAAAGCATCTTTATCTTCATATATTACTCATGAAACCTTCAAAACAAAACACTTGAGATCAGTGGGAATCAAGCACAGCATCTTTGAGTGCTTGCTCCTGTGCCTTTAGCTCTTCCATACGGAGTCCTATAGTGCGCAAAACCTCTTGTCGTTGACTCTCTGATAACTGACTCAATAACTTTTGATATTGATCCAGGGTAGTGGTGACTGCCTCTTGTGCCTCTGCCATGTCATCAGAGAAGTAAACTGTCTCCATGCTCTCCCTCTAAATAAATAAATAGATTACAAATTGATAAAAAAAAAAATACACATACAACTATATCAAATTTTAAAAATCTATTATTATTAATAGAGACATAAAAGGAACAATATTTCATACCTTCTCACCTCTCTTTGTAATAAATTTATAAAACCAAAAAACTATGCCAAGGGTGGACTCTGACATCTTGTTTTGAAAACATGAAATTAGCAAATGACACTGTACTTTCTCAGAGCCAAACATGTTAAAAAAAAATAAAAAAGAATCGTACAAATACTTGAACTAACCTCAGATTAAATATCAACAAAACATGAACATTACTTGACTGAAATGGAAAACTTAGTGGTGGCAGAAGCATTGGAAAACATGGACAGCTTCTATAGTGACGTTCTCAGATCTAATAGTAACATTAAGAGATATAGTGTTTACAAGGACTGAAGGAGACAATCATAGATATATATAGAGAGAGGGGGGGGAGAGGGGAACAAGAGATAGAGAGAGAGAGAGAGAGAGAGAGAGAGAGAGAGAGAGAGAGAGAGAGAGAGAGAGAGAGAGAGAGAGAATGAATGGGTTATAATTCAAGATCTAGGTCTAGACGGCAAAATCATAAAACGGCAGCCTTTTTCATTTTCTCCTAGGATTGATATTTGCAAATTGATCTATATGTCCACCAGTCACTAAATTAAAACTTACAGCATCCTCTATTAGTTCACGAGCTTCCATAAACTGCTCTGTAAGTTGGTCCATTGCCTTTTTCATATCAGCAGCTGAAAGTTCTTGCTTCAGTCTTTTTTCACTTACACTGATGTGGCGGATTTGATAAAGATGCTGCATTTTCAAATTCTGCACATTTGTCGGACTATATAAAATTTGAAATGATCCCTGGACAGATATTCTCCCCTTTGCAACTGAAAGACACCTTAAACTTTGAAACCATTTCATTTGACTATTATTCGATTGCAGCTCCCTGGATCTACACATCAATTGCCTGAATGCCCCAATCAGAGGAACACTTTTTGAATTTGACTTTGAGATAATATTATGCATTTTAGATTTATGTTTCGAGGGATTTTCCTGAGTGCAAATATATTTAAATCTGAGTTGCGATTTCCAAGTCAATGCCAGTCTTCAATTTGTTAGGATAATTATGTAGATCTAGTTCTAGATGGCTTAATTTGAGATATATACTGAGACAAATCGGGATCGAAAACGAAAGTAGGCCTACCCTTGGCAAGGTAAACAATCTTATTAGAAACGAAAGTGCCCGTATCCTGTGGTACAACGCGCATTACCGGAAATGAAAAAAAGATCGTGGCGACTGGCGAAAAACCAAGCCTCCGGATTTTCTCTCAATTTCAAAGAGAACCCTATTCGAAATAGGCTAACTAAACACACTTACAATTGTAAGTCTTTAATAGACTCCCAATGTATTTTCTATCCTCACATTTTAAGATTTATTGTATCAGATCTCATTTAAATATTGCTGAAATTGGTTTGATTAGGTTTGAACTGAAGGGTAACCAAAACTGAAAGTAGAAACCATAGATCTAGGTCTAGATTTAGTGTGTCTAAATTTCTACTCCTGTGTACACAACAAAGTTTTAAAAATAAAATGATCTAGATTATATAGATCTAGATCTTATATCGATTTAAGATATATATAGATTAGAAACATCATTTTGTATAATTTGTAACCCTATCTCTAGAATCTGGAAACGGGCAACACAATTTGGCATGTAGATTTTGTAGATTGATCTAGTCTTGTAGTCTAGATCTCTATCTCTAGAAGTGTTTATAATCTGTTATCATCACAAGATATTTGCAGATTTTGTTGTTGTGTGTAAATCTCTATTTGCATATATGAGTATGAGCTGTATTAAGTGTTTATTTATCTTTTTAATTGCTTCTGTAATGACACAAGTCTGGGTGGACTGATTAGTTTTCCTCTGTATACTGTGTCTGTTGTTCCTTGTTAAATGTCAATGCAGTTGCATACATGTATTAAGAGAACTGTGGGATTTAAGCTATTATATTCTCCTTATCATCTATACCACCTCTTCGAAATTGGCATACACCCTAAATATATATTTGTTCCTGGTACTTCTACGCAATCTGACGATATTTCCCCCAAGTCGCAATTTAGTTAAGATGTCTTCAATTGAATTCATGGCCTAACCCTTTTTAATCAAAAGAATTGTTAGAATGCTCCCGCTGATATTTATACTGTAATGTTCGTATTGGACTTGGGTCTACATATTATACATTTTTTTCTCTCCAGAACCGATTCCCTCAATTTACACTTCAGCCTGATTTTTAGGTTTTGATGGGACATTTTGAAATTCATACATATGGTTTTTCACAGGGGAACTAAATAGAAAATGTTGGCACAATGTGTTTTAAAACTGATCATACACATTTAAAGACTTAATGACATTTAAAAAATTAATTACAGGGTAATCAAAATCCCTTCACATGCCCGAGTCACCAGGCAACATTGAGGAGATACACAACTCTCTCAAGGCCTCGTTGAAGCGGGGTAACAAGCAGCAAAACTTGGACAAAGATGTTGTTGCAGGCTCAAAGCGCGTTTTGCTGGAGCACATTGCGTTTGAAGCCGCCTCTGCTCCATACACCATGCAGCTGGACCAACTTCGAGCCAAGTACATCTCTCTGAATGCTGGCGCAGCAACTACAGGAAACGCTTCAAACAGTGCATCAGACATGCAGCAATCACAACATGGTACAGCAGTTTTGTTTATGTTAAGAATTTGTTTCAATTGAGTTGACTGAATGTTATAATCAGTTTATGTTTGAAACATGCCCTTATAAAGACAGTGAATTCCTGGTGGTAGAGCCACAAAAAAAGAATAATAATGAATATTTTCAGATTTGGGTCTTGGAATAAATATAAATATATGTAATTATTTACAAATGTATTGCTCTTTAGAGATAGACATAGAAAAACTTATAGGCCTAGTTTCTTCTATATCCTAAAAAGAAAAAAAAATCAACAACAACAGAGGGATGAAGTCAAGCTGGCTTGAATGGTAGAGCATAGGTCTTCCATTACGAAGATTTCCTGTTTGAGCCCAGAAGCTGAACAATTTGTTTGTTGGATTGTGTCCCCTAATGATTGGGTCGCTGTCAGTATAATCTGACACAGTGATAGACTAAGACAGTAGTCCAGGGGCCATATTCATGTGAAGACGAAACTTACGCCTGAAATTCAAATTTAGTCTCCGACCTATTCATGGGAATTTCCTAGTACTAAATTTGGACGCAAGTTTACACCTGCTGGGAGGCAGGACTAAGGGGTAGAATTTGGTCGCAAGTGCATCTAAAGCCTATTAAAACTCAATTATAATGACTTCTGTGTTGTTTTAGTAATATTTTAGTTGTTTTATAGTTTAATTTTACCATTTTGCCACACCTAATAAGATAATCACGCATTTTAAAGATTTTTCATAATTTAGATCTACTTTAAGAAAGTAGGTCAAATGAATTGTTCCATCCAGTAGTTCATAAGATTTTAGAATACGATTATAGATTTGAGTTTTGGTACTTAATTTTCATAATTTTATTTGTAAGCTCTATAAAATTTCAAGATGGCGTCTACATTTTCACTTTCCCTCCTTTTTTTAGACGACAAAAATTTTCTATGAATACGGACTTAGTCTAAGTAAAAAAATTAGTACTAACTACGTCAGTTTTTTAGGCCTAGTTTACGTCCGGTCATGAATACGGACCCTGGTATCCTTTACTGTCTCTATGTCATTGCATGTACAGTTTTCAGATGCTTGTCTTGACAATGACCCATGCCTAGCTGTTGACATTAAACATTAACAGTCCAACCAAACCAAAGCTAGTTATAAAATAAATTAGAGAAGAAAACAATGTCCATATGTACATATAACATAATGCTTCAATAGTGAACATTTTATATTTATCTCCATTGCAGGTACGTCCAATGTTCCCAGCTCCTCGAGTGGTGGGGACTCCCTGCCCCAGCCCAGGGTGATTCTCTACCCAGAGGAGAGGGTGAAAATGGAATGGATGCGGCAGGGACGCATTGGCGCAGGTCTTGTCAACATGGGGAACACCTGTTTCTTCAATTCAACCCTTCAGTGCCTCACCTATACAGCTCCTTTAGTCAACTACTGTCTATCAAATGATCACAAACAAAAGTGTAAGATTCTTATCTTGTATGACAATCTTTTTTTTCCTTATGTTTTTCATGAACTCTGGAGCAGATTTGAGTAAGCGTTTAGGTTTAGTATGCAAATTGAGATACCTCTGTGCTAAAAAATGCTTTATGGCAATTTATATTAATGTCAAGATTGATTATTATTTGACAAAGAAGGCAGCTAAACCCTTGCCATTTTTGTAGTTAGTGCTAGGGAAAACTCTTAGTAACAACTTAAGTCTGCTAGATCCTCTGTTGAGATTAATTCACAGAGACGGGTTACTCTCTCTATTTACTTTCACTCATTTTTTCCCCAATGAGTTTTTTTATTGATAAAATATTACCAAAACGAGTGAAGAGTTTCAATCAAAGAAATTCAAGGATATGGTTGAGGATTAAACTTTACAATTTCTTCCCTTTTTTTTATTGTGATTGGAAACTGACGATGCAATGTTCTTTAACAGGCACTAAAAATGGATTTTGCATGATGTGTGAAATCCAAAACCATATCAGAACATCGTTGGAATGTGGTGGAAAATCTCTAAAACCACACTCAATATTGCAAAAGTTGAGATGTAAGTATTTTTTTTTTTTTTATCATATTTCCTTGTATGATTTTATCTGTATTTCTTATGCTAAAGCCTTATAATTGTTCTGTTTCTCTGTTGATTTTTATTATAGTTGGGAATGGATCAAATGTTTTGCATATAGAAATTTGCATGTTTACCTTTTTAGGCTTGCTGTTTCAGACAAGTGCACATTTACTCCTTAATTAGAACCAATGTCTCTCTTTTTTCAGGCATTGCAAAGCACATGAAATGGGGACGTCAGGAAGATGCTCATGAATTTCTGCGATTTGTTGTAGATCACCTGCAGCAATCTTGCTTGAATGGCCATGCTAAGTACGTTTGCATTGATTAATTGGATTTGTTATTAGTAGCAGTTAACCGGTGATTTTTTATATCACACCCTGCATGTTTCGGTGTATTTTTAAAAGTGAAAATTATACGCTGATAATTACTAAAGTGCTCCCTTCTGAAAAAACCCGCCTCTTAAATCAAAGCAATATTGTTTATGGTTATCATTCAACTATCATTAATTGCGCAACTAAAATCTGAGTAGAAAAATAAATTTATTGAAGATTGCGAGTACGGAAAAAAACAATGTTTTTCGACGTGCGATTTTTTCGTTGTTTGTCAAATTTGCATATTACATATACTGTTTTATAAGTATCGGCACAGCAGTTGACCTCATCCGGGTTACCGACTTGGAACTCTGATCGACATCCAACAAACTCATGTTTATTCCTTTGTGAAATGGACACACAACACAATTAACCGAAATTTTGATTACCGATGATAAAAATAGAGCAGATGTATAATAAAAATAAACTTCATTGAGGCGGATATAAATATAACACAGAAAAACAATAGGTCTAACAGGAAGTCGGTATAGAAGAAAATCTGTTGTGCTCAGTCTTGGGGTCCGTCCACAATATAGCCTATATTTTGCTGATGCTGGACGATAAACCAACTCAACTCAGCGTTACTCATTCACATTCTTCCTAAACATTAGACGTTTATTGCTAAAACTCCTAATATCTCTACTGGTTGCAATCATAACAGTGTGACATGAATTTATATCTTTTCAGGCTGGACAGGTTTAGCAAAGAGACAACTGTGATAAATCAGATATTTGGAGGGTACTTGCAGAGCCAAGGTAGGCTGTTTTTTTTAGTTGTACATATAATAGATGGAAAGAAATGTATTTTGTTCTGCAACATATATGATAAATTTTTTTGACTTTTATAATATTTTTGTTTGTCCTGCCTTGTCATTGTTTCTCTGCATTCTGGTCTGATAAATTTTCATAAAAAATGATTTTTTTTGTCTTGTCTCTATTTTTTTTTCCCTGTATTCTATTTTTAGGTAATGTATTTTCAAAACTAAATGCACAAGCGGTTTAAAAGTTGTTTTTAACCATCATATTTTTATTCAACAGTAATTTGTTTGCGATGTCAAGGCAGATCCAACACTTTTGATCCATTTATGGATCTCAGCTTGGATATTAAAGTAAGTTTATTACTTAGTAACAGGAGGAAAAAAACACTAATTTTTAATCATGCGTCACCATTTCTTGTTGGAGATAAAAGTGGCAGAATATTGAATTCATTTATTATAAATTGTAGATATCAAATAGGGTCTTATTAATCTTCTATGCATGAGTTTTTTTTCCAGCTGATGTATTCTTTGATGTATTGTTTCTTATCTTTTTTCTACACTTTTGTTTCTTTCAATATTTCCCTCTGTTGGATGAGCACATATTCATCTCCTTCCATTTTGATTTCTTTTTTCAAACTAAATAGTGTTTCCTACATCTTTTTATGATAATAATACAAAAGATGCATTTAGTTTTTTTCTCTCAATTTTCCAAGGGTGTAAACACTGTAGAGGAGGCTCTCTTGAAATTTATCAAACCAGAAACACTTGACCAAGACAATGCCTACAAATGTCCAAAGTAAGTGATTGACCAATAATTGTTAAGCCCATTCCATCTATGTTGTAATTGTAAGAAGATTATCAAAGTCATCTTTCATGTCACTGTTAAGTTATCTCAATGTCAAAGTCAATCAGCCTAGAAAGCTTGTAGCTTGAATTTGCATAAAAAATTTGCACAACTGAGATTTTACTGCATTTTCAAAATGTTTTTCTGTTTTTTCATATTACAATATTTGAAATAAAAAAAAAAAAAAAGTAATATGGGGGTAGTGAAACTGTCATGGTAACAATAATGATGATGATGATGATGATGATGATAATAATAATAATAATAATAATAATAATAATAATAATAATAATAATTGTAATAATAAGGTAAGAGACAAAAGCAATGATGAATAAATACTTTTGATGTTTCACAATGGTCTTTGATCTAGTGTTTGTATCTTCAGACTATTGAAAGGATTCTAATAAGCTACCTATATCACAAAATTGTTGAAATGGCCTAAGAATTGTCTCTCACTTACAGAAATATGGGAACAATAATTGCACAAATTTTGAAAACGCCAATTTTTGCCCTCACCATCTCCACCCAGGTGTAAACAGAAAGTCAGGGCCCAAAAAAGATTTACTATCTACAAGGCTCCAAATGTGCTCACACTTCAGCTCAACAGGTGAGAACCTTTGTGGGTGACTGATTCTGTACTTGCTGTCAAAATTCTTCCAAATACATTTTATCTTGCTCGTGATCTAATTGCTGTTTAATAGTTTAAACACTCAACTTCAGATTGCCAGGAGTGGGTGTCACTCATGACAAAATCATTCCTTGTAAAAGAGATAATATGAAGAGAGATTGCAGTTTGTTGAAATATGCTGTTGTTAAATAAATTTGCTTCAAATGTTTACTTTTAAATTTCAACTCTTCCAGGTTTGATTTCAATCGGCATCTATCAGGGAAAATCAACCGCTTCATAAGATATACAGAGAAAATTAACATTCGAAACTTTATGAGTCAACGGCAGGTAATGATGGTGTCTTTAATTCTCGTAGATTAGATAATAGCATGTTCATATATTTTTTGTATTCCAATATATATGTTAAATTTGTCCCTAATCACAAATATGAATTCATAAAATCTGAACTTTTACAGATTAAAAAAAACCCCACAACAGTTTTGCATGGTCTACAGCTAAATAGGTTACCAGTAGAAAAATAAAATGAACTTATTAACTTGAAAAAAATTTTGAATAGCGCAAAACAATTTTTACTAATTTTGTGACTTTACTTGTCTTCAGCTATGTAGGATTTCTACAAATAGTTCCTAGCTGTTTTTTCCTGGGATTCTCAACCTGTTTCCCTGTTTTTCCAGGGAGAGCCAATTCTGTACCATCTCTACGGTGTACTAGTCCATTCTGGTTTTAGTAGTGACCATGGTCATTACTACAGCTTTGTGAAGTCACCAAGCAAAATCTGGTACTGCATGAACGACTCCGTTGTAAGTGAATACATGTTGAAGTTGCATTTGTAAAAAAAAAAAAAAACACGGTTGCAATAAGTGCTGCTAGCTGCAAACATTTGTGGCTGAGTGTAAATTGCATGAGAGTTCCCATAAAAGTAATGTATCATGATAGTAATTTTCAGAATTAAAAAAAAAAGTACAAAGTTTTGGTTTCATTCTGTGAAGAAATAAGAAAGGGACAACTTTCATTTAGAGAAAAGATGGGGGACACTGACAAAGAGCCTTTTTACTCTTTCGGTAACTTGGCATTTTTCACCACTGGATTGTGGCATTTTGAAAAACAATTCAGAATCTGCTACATTTGTTTTATAACAGTCTATACTGCCTACAATATATACGGGTATATCAAATATTGAAGATTATTGAAATATGGCTTCAAACTATGCACATATATCAACAGATTGTGAGCATTATATGTATTTATGCACGCGTAAAAGGAGACAACTCTGAAAGGTGTTAACACATTTTTTACACCATATTTCCCTAATCTGAATCAAAAACGGTCTTTTATGAGCTGAATAGAGCTAGTTTTTTGTTAGTTACAATGCTTAATTAGAAGTTTGCACAGCAAATTTGAAAATGATACCTAAAAAATTTGTTTAGGTATGGCAAGAAATTTGTCAACAATCGGTTAAACATTCATTAGTGAATAGTAAAAAATCCGGGGCATATGATCAAAGTTCTTCCTGTCTTGTAAAACGCGCTGTCTACTGTCAGTCTGTCATGGCGAAGTCAACAAAGTCATCTGCTTTCGGGTTTTGAGCCTTTCTTGGTTCATTGTTGTTCAAGACACTTAGAGGCTGTTATGTATTATAAATCACCATCTCTAGTAAGAAAGGAACTTGAAATATTCGTTGTTTGATCGGCAGACTTTGTACACTTCGTACATCAGATATTTCATTCACTAAGTAGATCTAAATTTCAAAACCGGTAAAACCGGCTTAGGGTATGTTTTTGGACCAAATTTTCAGCTGGTAAAACTGGTGTGAGTTACTGAAAGTACTAAGATCACCTTTGAAAGTCATTGTCACCTCACACCTTAAGAACTAAGTCATATCTCATCTAAAATTTCTTCTTTGCTCTCCTCGGAGCACAGGCTTTCAACAAAAGTTTATATTAAATTCTATCATATGCTCAGATCTCTTCTTTAGTTTCTAGAGTTTTGTTACCTTCTCCATTTACCAATAACATAGTCTCTATAAACTAAATTACCAAAATAGAGCAAAAACTAGCTAATTAAGTACATTCTTCATGTTCTAAAAAAAAGCTATTTAATTCTGTTTAACAGGTTCACCAAGCGGGCAACAATGCTGTATACAGTGCAGATGCCTATGTACTATTCTATGCCCGCATCAACAAGGGTGTTGGCACAGACAATAAAAATGTCTCATCGGCTGCTAGCACTGCAAACCACACAAATAAAGTGCTGAACACACAAAATAAGGTTTGAGTTTAATTTCTCCTGAACATGGCATGTGAAGATATTGGTTGTTTTTTTTTGTTATAAAAAATTAACAAAAGGTTTAAAAATCTTTTTCAGATTTATGTCTTCACCATCCTATTAGATGCATATGTGTTGTTATCGAAATATGTGTTTGCATCTGTTATATTGATGTTGTTTTTTTTTTAAATAAAAAATTGTCGCGTTTTTGTATCACCAAGTAATTTTTCTCTATCTAAAAAATTTTAACTTTTAGGGACACAATACTTGTTGCTTGTAACTCATGCTAAGAGTAAGATTCTTTTTGCTGAAGGTAACCAAATTAAATTAAAGCTATAACATTTTCTTTTCTTTATTCAGGCCTCGTTTATCGGTCCAGTGATTCCCAACCACCTGAAGCAGCCGTCACCGCAGATGGTCAACGGTCTTCATGGTGGGACTTTTTCTAATATTGATTTCTTGCATTTTGTTTATCTACTTTATTTTTTTCCTCTTCAAATTATAAAAATTTTTATTTGTGAAATCTTTTTAAGCTACAAAATTAATGAATAAACAATATGCATAAATATTGGTGTTGTATTTTTGATAACACAGATGTATTTTTGATTTCTTTGAACTCAATAACATTCAGTTCAGCATGTAGTGTTAGAAAAATATAGGTTGAATTTCACATGTTTTAATTGTAAGTAATAGCCATATTTATCATTTTGAAAAAAAAGAACTAGGTGTGGGCTATCGAATTATTTGACAATTTTTTTATATTACATTATTCTTTAGTTTACTTTGTGTTTCTTGCAATGTGACTTACAGGGTATATCTACAGTTGGATGCTTAAAAAATATTTGCTTTCTGTTTTTATTTCACATAGCATTTTATCCAACTCTTTACTCTTTCTTAAAAAAATTGTTCTCTTTTTTTTTTTCATTTTGTTGTTGTTATTCATACATGCTATATCTTCAAAAGGATGAGACTTGTTCTTATTTTTTGTTGTTGTCTCAGGCACCCCAAGCAGCGAACAGAGTACTCCTGTCAAACGCCAAAACCCTACCATGTTACCGCGCACCCTTCAGACCAGTAATGGCCTTCGACCTGGAAGCAGCTTGGCAAGTCCGAACACTCCTGTTCGTACCCCTCAAGCAACAGCATCGTCTGCCCTGCCGGGTTCACACAACCGCATATCTTTCCCCATCCTCACGCCTCAGCAGAAGCGGCAGCAACAAGGGAACGGACTGAATCAAGTGTACCAAACCAGTGAGGATGGGAAACATATAGTGCTACAAATCAAACATGGTAACTCCACAACCATGGAAAAAGCTCCAAATGGCAATTCAGAAACAGTTCACAAAGGTTCAAATGGAAATGCAACCAACTCTGTTCAATGTTCAAAGAGTCCTGCTAAACTTGGTGGGCTTGTTCCTTACAATGATGATGATTCTGAATCTGACAGTGATATTCGCAAATCAACGGCTGTAATAGGCAACATAAACGGTTCTAAAAAGCCTGACAGTGAGAAACAGCCTTTTAAAGTAACACCAAGTGGTGATGCTGGTGGAAGCATGCACACCTCAAAGGGTTCATCGTCTGGAACTAACCTGCCACGGGAAAGAGACAGTGGAGACGCTTCAAAGAAGCTAATACCTGACCACCCATCAAGGGGCTTTCCCCAAAACCCAAACAAACCTGCAGGGCTCACGTCAAAAGCCTCTGCCAGTGTTTCCCCTGGCTTTGCTCGTTCCCTGTCGTCCTCACCTCTCCACAAATCTGCTGAGGACAGGAAATGGCTACTCGCTCGCCAGAATTCTGCCAGCCCATCTTGTTGTGCATCTGCCTCCGCCCTCTCCTCAGGTAAGGCTGGCCTCATTGCCCCATTGGAACTGCCTGTTGTAACCGCGTCAGCATCCCATCCATCCTCTGGCTCGGTAGTAAAAACCTCAAACGGGACCTGGCACGTCCAGACCCAGGACACTGGCGTTCCTAGTCCGAGAGGCTCCTGCTCTAGCGCAAACAGTGTCAATTCTACCACAGAGTGGACACTGCAGTCCAAAGGTAACTTCTTTTCTCTGTGTTTCTTCAAACTTCAAAATATCCCACTCTTGATTTAAAAATTCTAGTCAGCTGCTTTCAGTGAATGAATGAATATCTGCTTAACAGCTTATTTCACCATCAATTGCATACAGCTAGCTCCTTTTCCTTTCTTAGATATCAAGTTCTGTTTGTAAAGAGGGTCCATTTGGCTTTTTATTTATGTGCTACACGTTGTGAAATTCAGACTTTCTTTTCTTCACCTTTGTAATTTTCCATGCATGTCTTTTTTTTTCTTCAAACGTGTTCATCGCTTCATGGTAACGCTTCAGTAGAAATGAAAACGTCCGGGTTCAACTAACTTGTATTAACCTTCTCTATCGTAAAATAATTGTTCTTGTTTGGGATCCAACATAATAATTTTGATGGAAGTTGATTCATCCTTTTTATATCTTTGAAGTACCAAATTTTATTCTTATGTCTTATTTATTATTAGTTTATTTTCAACTAAATGAGTATGCTGCAGAATGGAAAAGAAAATCATAAAAACAAAAGTTTTACCAGTTTTGTATATATTCAAATTGGACAAAATGTGCCTTTGTTTGCTCTTGTCGCCACCTGTAGAAATCCTATCTTGTTAATTTGCTTTGCAAATGGTACTATGGGTATATCTCTGGATGTAATGTTTCCTAGATTCCATAGGGGACCTTATACCTTGATGTATGGACCAATGGGACAGAGCTACATTGTATTTATTCCATTTTCTAATCCATTTTATCATTTTTCTGACTTAAAATTTATTCTTTCAAACTGCTTTCACATCTCTGCATGCTGATATTTTAACTATGACTGATTATTTTGATAGTCTTTGCTTAAGCCCTTATCCCTCACAAAGCAAGTAGGTTTTGTCAATGCGCTCATCATGCTTGTCTACTTCGGGTACATTTTATTTGTATGATATATATGTTTGGTTTTAGCATTTTAAATGAGAGGTCGTATAATTATTGCAGCTTTTGTGAGAGAAGTTTTAAACTTTTATTTTGTAGTTCATATAATTTGTAGTTTTCTGTCCTTTAAATACAAAAAAAGACTGACTAAAGTTGTTGCCAGTATATTATATGTTCCTCCTCTTGATTTTTTTTTTTCCAAATGTTTGTTTCTCTCTCTTAGCTATTATTTCAAATAGGTTATATCTATCTAGTGAAAAGATTGTACTTTTACAATGGCAGGGAGCTTTGTGGTGTAAAGCATGGGTAAAGTTGAACATGACATGTCAGTATCAAAAATTGAAGAAGGGTTTGAAAAAAAGGCTATTTTCAGCAATTTTTTCCGCAAAGGATTTTCTCTTCCATAGCTTAATTTGGTTTTACTTGGCTCTTGTGTAGGACATGGTAAATCAGATTGCTGAGACAAACCTAGAGGTTAGGGCTTTCATATGAAACAGACATGCCTCTTTTGAGATTTTATTTATTTGCTATATAAGCTCAGCTAATACCTCATTTTACTGAATTGTAATTTTAGTATTTAGTAACATTGATATAACTGCAAATAACTTTTTGTATTCTTTTTTGTTCGACAGGAAAGGGTGAACATAGTCATTTAGTATCATCAAAAAATGAAAATATTGACAATTGTAAAAAGAAACTTAGTGACATTTTCAAGTCACAAAATCATAAAACAAAATCCCCTGTGCACCAAACCAATGGTGGAAAGGTTGGTAGCATCTGTGGTGATGATAAAAAGACCTTTCCAGGCTCCCCATCCTCGCGAACACCTTCGCTCCACCACAGCTCTGTGTCTACTTCTCCAGCTTTAGCCTGTCCTGAGACTCCAGTTGAAATAAGCGATCGACAAGGACTGCTGTCTTCCCCTCCTAGCTCTCAAACGAGTGAGAGCAGCAGGAACAGTAAGAAACACAAGAAGCAAAAGCATCGCAGAGAAGAGAAGGATGAGAGAGACAAGAAGAGCAAAAGTGAAGCCAATGGCTGGGGGGACGATCACGCCCGTTCCTCCTCGCAGGACTCGAGCGAGAAACGGAAGAAGAAACATAAACACAAGAAGGACAAGAAGCGGAAAAGAAAAACATCTTCATCGGACAGTGACTCGGAGAGGGATGAGAGACAGAAGCAAAGTAAGAAGCGGCAGTACTCTCGCCTGAGTTCCTGTTCAGATAGTGACGACAGAAGTGGCAAAAATGACCTGAAGAGGAAGAAGTCGAAGAGCCAAGAGGAAGACTCTGATGGCTATGAGTGGGTTGAGGTCACAAAAGAGTCCAGCTCAAGCAAGCACAAAGGCAGCAACGACAGAGGTAACTGTGCTCTTCTACATTTTCTAAACATATTTGTAGTGTATAGTGGTGAATAAACAATGAATTCAATTTTGTTCACCATAGTATATAAATGTTGGTAGTGTAAATTTACTCATCGTTGTTTGTGGTTTTCAAATGTTCAAGTATGATTGAGATTCTTACACCAAAAACACAAAGAGTTTAATTTTTGTCTAGCTGGGTCTTAAGATCTGACAATGGTTATAAAGGTGGTAATAGGTAAATTGGATATGAATACAACTTGTATTCATAAACAATTTACCTATTACCACCTTTATGCCCAAAATTTAAAATATGTAACAAAGGGGGGATGTGCTTCAGTTATAGAATTTATATCTTAAATTTACCATTGTGATAAGAAGAGATAAATATATATTCTTATGCAATCTTTTGATTGCACGAAATTGCGGAAATTAATTTTTCAATTATAACAATATTTCTTCTCACAATAAATAACTTGTTACATTAAAACATTGGCAAACATAAACATGAAATAATTTTTATCTTTCATCAGTTTTTTTTCCTGGCTGTCTAATTCTCATCCCTCCCTCAATTTTCATGATTTGTAAGACGCATAAACTCAAATCAAAAGATGTACAGGGTCCACAATAACATTGTATCCCCTATTCAAGGTCCTCTAGAAAAGCTGTATCACTAAGACATTTCAGGAATATGAGTTTGTAGAAATATAAAGTATGACATTTGGTGTCAAATTAACATTATTTTTATAAGAAATTTGTAGGGCAATGAGCATACATGTAGATATACTACTAATACTAATAAACTTTGTTTCTTTATCGCTCTACCCCAAATATACTTAAGCTCAGAGCGTTTTACAATAAAAATCATGATATGCATTATAAATAAAATGTTTATGTAGTTATCGGTATGTGCCCGACACTTAAAGATTCATTTGTAAACTTAGTGATGTATGGTGCATGTGTATGAAGGCAATCATGAAACAAGCTTTATGGCAGTGGATCTAACACATGATTTTTTAGAATTAAGAATAGAAGTTTTAACAAATTTCTCTGTGGCTGGAAAGGGATAAGGGTGGACCTTTAAACTCTATATGGTTAGGCTTTGATTTATTATCATCTAATTCCTGTCTAAGTAAAAGAACTTTTTTAAACGAAGAAATATTAAAAGAATTTGGTACCACACCATATGCCAACTTATTGAGTAAAGTTTTATTTTTGCCTTTGCCCTACAATTCATTACAATTTTGAACGTACACTGTATTCTTACTGTTACATAAAAATCAAACAAAGCACAGGTGATAATTGAGAGTGCCGTTTTCTCCCCACAGCTCCAATCCAGGCATGGAACCACCATGTGAAAGATGACATTGCTCCCAGAAAAGATTCAGAATCATCAAAACTTAAATCCACATGGGATGGATCCAGACATTCCAAAGTTGCTGCTGGCTTACACGGGTCAAGTTACAGCCTTGGCAACCACGGTGATTAATTTTTTATAATTTTCAGTGATATTTATTTTGCGTAAATTTTCAGATTTTCATTTGTAAAAAAAAACGTTTTAAAACGTTTAAAGGTTGTAGTTCAATGAAAGTCTGTTAAGGGGTTATGTTTTGTGATTAAATATGCTGTGCCACTATACGTGAGATTTTCAGTAAAGAAATAATGGTCCAGATATCACTGATATAAAGACCTACATAGCGTAATATATCTTTTTAATAGAAAAGTAGTTAGGGAACGATAGGGGCTTTAGTGTTTTTATCACAAAGAGGTAAAGAATCAGGAAACGGAACAGCAGTGCTGTTTTCTTAGTTCTTACGCTGCGGCTTACCAGTTTGTAGTCTCTTTTGCTATAGTTTTCTTGCTAATTTTGAATAATCTTCTTATAAAATATGACTTAAAGTTCTGAACGTGGTCTTAATGATCTATTAAATGAGCGACAAAACACCCACTCATGTCATAACTTTTTTTTATACCACATACATTGGTGCAAGTTTGCCATCTATGGCCTATATTCCAGCCAATCAGAGGTGACTGCTAGATACTGCTGGTCGATGCTGCCGGAAGCCGACGTCAGTTCACATGATTAAATAATTTATTTTTAATTTTGAAGACTTAGATGCAAACAATATTTTTTTCCCTTTTCACCAGTGTTGTCCTGGGATGGTGGCAAAAATCACTTGGACAAAGAGCTACAGGCCGAGCGTGCGGCGAGCAAATGTCACTGGTCAGATGAGTACAACCAGGAGATTGATGCGGGCAAGGTAAAGCACTTTGCCGTCAATTTGTTTCTACTCGCTATTTTGGGAGCAGCACACGATTAGAGAGGGTGTCTTTTCAGATGAACGAACTCAAATTGAAATCTGAAGTTTTGCAAAAGATAGTAGTAAAATAGATGTCTTTTTTGTTTAAAAACAAAGACAACCAAACATCTCTGTCCCTGCAGTTTCATCTCAATGGAAACTTATGGTCAAAGTTAGTCTCTGTTAAATTTTTTCACTTATTGCTGATTTAAGAGATATGCTGCGAATAAAATGTTTAACTTGCTAATCATAATTCATCTTTTTGCACAAATTCTAAGCGAAGATTTGAAAAGAAGATATTAAAGTGACATGTTTTTTTTATTATACATTACTGTATAACAGTCTCAATAATAAAAAATATATGGCACTCTTAAAAATTAATGTGAATGGATGTATAGTGGAAAGGATATTGCAAATGGGATGGATAACAATATCAAATATCGTTTTTTCACCCTTTCTAAAGTACTCAACGCTATATCTGTCTTTGGATATAGTCTATATAGTGCTGGTGTTGGACGTTAAATTAACTCAACTACAACTAATCTGTGTCTTTGGCAGGTGAAAAAGGTGAAGCAACACAAGTACGACTCTGACTTCCACAGTGACAACCAATTTCAGAAGTATCAACAATATCAGACTGATAAGGTTGGTCATGTAGTTTGTGTGAAGTATGTATTGGGATAGGCAGCAGTTAGGCGTTTGATTAGTATGTAAAATTGATACTGCTGTCTGTCTATAGGCAGATAATGTTTTTCTTCTGAAAAAATTTAAATGTCACATTTTATGGCATTAGCTTTCAATCAATTCCTAAAGTCATCGTACAGATAGTACTTTTTTTGCTGAGGACATTTTTTGTTAGAATTCAGGACAGCATACACATTTAGGCATCTTCAAACTGAATTTTTAATTAACAGGTTGCAACATTTAAGTGCAAGATGAACTCAAGAGTAAAAGTGTGGAGGGGCATGATCGCTAACTCTACGAAGCATGGTCCTTGGTGGATGGAGAGGATTTAAAGAAAAAATCTACTAAAGGAGTAGCCTAGAAATTTTAAATGATTTTGTAAAATTAAAAATGACAGGGTAAATAGTCATCACACTGCAGCTTGGCGACAACCCTTGACCGTATTGGAAACTATTTGAATTTCAACAGTGGTTGTTGTGGTAGCTTCAATAAACACCCTGATATGACATCTTTGTGAATGTAGTGACAAAAAATTTATTGTGTGGTAGGCCTAAGAAATAATTGTAACACAACATATCATGTTAAAACAAACAATTTTGTGAGATCAAAATAATTTTGGTCAAATCATTAGCTCAACATCTAGCTTGACACTGTCACAAAGCCATGCATCAATTAAAAGAGAAAAAAAATCCTCCATATACACCACCAAACTAATAAGACTTGTCCCCCCCACCCCCTTTGGTTGCAGCACAGAGACCATAACTATCATCAACACTTTGATCACCACAACCACAACAGCTGGCACAGAAAGAATGGAAGAGACAGATACAAAACCTCTTCCCACTAAGTTCACCAACTTGAAAATGTGATCGTCAGAAAAACAGCAAGAGAGATGAGACATTAGCTATTTAAATCCCTCAAATGGTGTGATCATTTTTGTTTTGTTTTTCATGTTTTTCTAGATGGTTGTTTTAGAGCCTCCCTATTGGACTTTGTAACATACAGTATTGAAAACATGGATTTGGTTCATCAATGACAAATATTTTTGGAGTAGGAATGGTTATAGAAATTATGCTGTTTGTACATTGTCATGATACCTCATTTTCTTCTTTATTAATGTTACATGCTTTTTAAATGAAAAAAGATGTAAAGAAAAAAAAATTGCGTTCATAATCCTGCCTGAAAAAAATTATTATTGGAATTGTTTTTGTTATTATGATCATCATTACCTTTATTATGATTATGGTCAATATTATTCATTTCAAATTTATATATTTTTTTCCACTTGCTAATCAGCAATCATGTGTTTTTATGACATGTAAATTGTGTGAATGACCAATGCTCAAGCTATCCATTCAGTTGACTTTTTTTGCAATGTGGAAAGGGATGCTATTGTATTTCCCGCGATTTCTAGCATGATAATCTTACACAATGCAGTGACTTCTTCATCCCTTGCAATGTTTATTGGATGAGTTAAATTGAGCAGGAAGAAAGTTGAAGTGCCATTAAATTAAATTATTAATTTCAACCAAGTTGTAGGCTGAGTTATGGTTGATTGAGTTAATAGCTTCACTTTTTTGGGTGGGTTACATTATATATATAGTGTTTTCACCAAAAAAAGTTATGTTGCTAGTGGTGCAATTAAATTGTTCCCCTTTAAATATTTTTTTTAATGCAATGTGGCTGAAACACATGACTTCATTTTCTGAAATTGTGTACTTCATGTGATTTAGGTTTAGATGTAATTGTTTAGAAAATTTTTTGAAACTAAAACGTATTCCTGGCCTTTTTTGCTTTCATGCTTGTTTGTGTTTTGATGGGTTCGCTTTATCATTGAAAATAGATTGAACATGCATCACACCCTTCTCTCTGTCGCTTCCATTGTTAATGGATTTGTTCTTGATCGATCAATTTAATTCTGACTATTAGCACCATAATTGCTACTTTATGAATTCATTTTTCAAATATGCCTGATTGCGTTTAACACGATAATTTGCATGTAATCAGAATAAGAGAAATAAAATGGACGCCTAACTTTGGTGTTCACATTGTCATGTTTATGAAAGCACTTGAAAGATTAAACCCAAGGTTCTTATATTGCTTTTCTTTTTTTTTGTTTTTTGTTGTTGCTTAAGTTAAGACATGTTTGAAAAGGTAGATGTATCCATTTGTGTCATAATGGAAGTGTGTGTGTATCATGCCTCATGAAATAAAGCTGGTTTGTAGCGCAAAAAAAAAAGAAAAGAACATAGATGTTTTGTTGTATCAAACTGCTTTAATATGAAAAGCAAAGGGTGTTTTTTCCATCTCTAACCTTAAGTTTTACGTCAGGTTTTAAGTGTTATCATTTTCTAGGTGGTTCATTCTTAAAGCCTGAACAATGGTCTAAAATTTTAATTATTTTCATTACCAGTATAGTAGGTCCTAATTCTTGGAATGATGTCAGATGAATACTTTAAAAATAACCACTATGCACATACCTGAATTGATATTTTATGTATTGACGTTTTTAAGTAAGTTTTTTGGTTCCTCCATTGCCTCATTAATTTTTTTACCTTGATTTAATTAATGGCTAGAAGATCTTTTAAATGTAAAAGAATGTGATTTAACTTTGTCATATTCTGCTTTTCCGATGTCGTCAGCTTTGTAGGCAAAGTTTAAGCCTATTGTTTCACAGCTGAGATCAGTAAAAAAAAATTGTTTACATTATCATGTGTTTGGTTCAAGCTAGGCTGAGGATAGGTTAGGTTTCTTTTCCCATATACAATGCATATGAATTGTCCAATGGTGCTTAAAATATGTCTTATTTTCTCTTCAATTTCAGCAGTCTCTTGTGATTAATACTATCAATGCTTCCTGAAGTAAATTATATTAATAATAATAATAATAATAAAAATTTCTAAACATTTCCTTTTGGACATGTTGCAAAATGTTAATCCTTCTACACCTCATGTACTTTCAGAAGAATATTGAACCCGGTGTGTGATTTTCCCTTTCTTTTTAAAATGGGACAGGGAAAGAACTGGTTAAACCTGTAATTACATAACTAAAGCAAATAAATGCAGTTCATGCATGAATCATTTTTATGACAAAGATGCTCCAGCTTGAGTTTATTAGGAATTTATTTAGTTTAAGATTTATATTTCACCACCCTCAGTGAGTTGTGTGGCTAATTGCAGCAAGAAAATAAGTATCAAAATCAAGGCATGGTCAAAGCAGTGGGGCGTCTAGATACTTTTTCCATTTTGAATGTTCACACTTTCTCTCCAAAGATTTAAGTCTCTTATTTACTGACAACAACAAAAATAAAACAAACAACTATTGATGTGTTATTGTGACTGTCATTCATATCTTGGTTTATATAATATTGCATTTTAATCAAGTTGGAAACCCTTTTTAGTTTTAGAATTGCCATGGTTGAAGGTTTTGATTTGAAGCTTGTGTGAATTTCATAACTATATTATGTTTTCTTTTGGAATGAATTATGATGTATTTGTAAAATTGTTCTAAAATGTTCTATTTGAGACAATAATTGAAGATAATGGTTACTTTAAATATAAATATTTAATGTGTTAAGTAGGGTGAATTGACTTCTGAAATGTCCATGCTTTTTTTAAAGAGCGTTTCCTGAGCCTTCAATGATCTAGTCTGATGAACATTTTGTGTTGAATAGGTTCCTATGACAATTACATGTAATCTGTTATAATATTGCCTATTTGGATATATGAAATGAAAATATTTATGTTACAAAAAATGTGTGTGTAACTGTAAGATGAGTGCAAACTTTACTTCGTCATTGCATTATAGCATTCTTATAGCTATGCTATTATAACATACATGTATATTTTTTTTCACTGGCAATTTGAAAATTAGTATGCTACCAACATCCAAATACATGTATTCACTTCTTGATTTCATACCATAAGTTAAGCTATGTTGTACAGAATCACCATCTTTTTGTTGATACAAATACTGAACCTGAATGTCTTGAGACAATGACTACCTGATTGACTTTGCTGAGTTGTTGTGACAGCCAGCAGTGTTTGTTTCCCATTTGTTGAGAAGCCTCAAGGAGTCTTCGTGGATTTCAGTTTTGCAACTGCAAACTTATTAATTACTCTAACAGACTAACAAACATTAATCATTTGTGGTTGTTTTCTATTGCCCATTAGACCTTTTTCATTACGGACTTCATCAATTCATGAATCATTATGCTCGAGTTTTCACTTTTTGTAAATGTAACTTTTTTTTTTTAAATATGTAATTATTTGTTTAAAAAAACATTAGCTCCAGCCTTTCACAAACTTTCTCGGGGAATGTGGAACATGATGCGGTGTGTTTCGGTGTTTCCTTCTCCCTCACAGTATCTGTGTTATTGTGTATGATGAGAGGAGTAAAGTTTGGCATTACTCTTAACTAGTGATATGTCTGTGAGCATGCAGCATTATTTATGATCAGTAAATTGTAAATACATTACCCAAAACAGCATAGAGTTTTCATGTTTGTTTGTTCTCTGGCTTGTATAGACCAAGACTTCCCTGGATAAGGGTTTCGCCAAAGACAGTTTGATGCAATGATTTTGCTTGTATGAGTGGCTAGGGAGATGTACTTGGAGATGCAGGGGAAATGTGTCGATGGATTATCTCATTTCACTTACACTGGCATGATATGCGAGTTCGTGAGCAAGACATACTCACAGTATAAATTATAAGGATGCTTTATGCAGCCAGAGAATGTTTCCAATCTGTATGGGGGGAGTAATGCTTTACTATAGTCTCATTAAACATATGTGATGAAGAACACACTTTACTGGACAAAATACACATGTAATCATTGCGACAAATCACACATTTTTCTTAAAGGTGACTGCAGAAAACTTTGACTCTGTCATGATAAATATAAATCAAATCTTGTAGAGAGCTTTCAAAACGAGTGCTTGTCTCAAAAATGCCACACAATACCAACATGACAACTTTTGTGCTTCAGGTATGAAATAAGATCTTATGGTTTTGAAAAATGATGGTCACCTACAAAGCTTGTCTTTCCTCATCGACCATTAATACTTTATGTAGAGAAATATCATCAGGACCATTTTATAGGCGATACCTATGTTTAAACGAAACATGAAAATGAAAAGGAAAAATATCTGCAAATTATAAGAACCTTGTTTAAATTAGAGATGCTGAACTGTTTGTTCTTTTCTTACATCCCGCTATCATCAGTAAGTCAATCCTGTGGAAAGTTGCAGAGACTTGTCATCTGATAACTGTTTTACTTGTAGGTCTTCACACGTGTTGTACAGAGCTGGATACCAGGACTTCTGCCTCAGATGCTTACATTATACTCACTCCAACCCAATTAGCACGGTCTGATCGAAATTGGTATCATGGACCTTGAGTGATTAAAAGTTACATATTTACGAGCTTCCGATCTTGGTTGGTTTCTAGTGCTTCTAAGGCTAGAAATATAGTGAAACTGTCAAGCCGTGCTAAACGGTCTGGCACACGCAAAAATAAAACCCTGCCTGAGTAATTTAGCAAGGATACTTGAAGAATTGCATCGAGGTTAATAAACTGACTCTTTGTGAGCCGTGAGGGTAGAGCATTCTGCATTTTTTACCCGTCCACGCCACCTGAAATCGAGAAGAGTGTGGGTATTGCATCAAGTCTAAAAATATCTCAACAGGAGAATGAACGTTGAAAGTAAAATCAGAAAAATTTTGAATGATAGCATTTTTTAACTCGGTGTGTAGAAAAAACCCTAGCACGCATGGAAATACATTAAAAAATTTTTTTTTTACTGTTTTTGAAAAAACAAATTGAAATTTGGGAACGTCCCTGTTGTCATGCTTGTTTAGTTGGCCATACTAGATATCTAGAGCTAGCTCTACCAGTTTCTACATTTCGTTTTTTTAATTATTCTTCTTGCCATAATGGCTTCTGAGACTCCAATCAATGATGACCAGCTGATAGTAGCTAACCAGGTGCACCAACTGATCAAACTTATCTTGTTTCATTCTCAAATAAGACACAAATTTTGCATCATCCTCCTGCATTTGAGCCATCAAGTGATGAAACTCACCAAGAGCTTCTCGTCTTTCATTCATTGAATGCACAGATATACTTTGTCTTATCATTCTATTTCTCCTCCTATACCATAATAAGGAAGCTAGCTCCTATGTTCTAGTCAGCACCATTTTGTGTTATGCGTATAGCAGGAATATTGTATGCTTAGTTGAGGGAGCTCAGCAGCCAAGAGTTTATGTGACCAGTTGAGACACAAGTCATGGTATCCCTGCCTTGTCTTGTGTGTGGCAACATAAAATTGTCAGACGTCAGTCTTGGGATCGCTCCACAATGTAGCCTATACAGTTCTGATCTTGGACGTTAAAACGAACTCAACTACTACAACTCGGCAGCCAAGTGCCTTTTGTGAGGTCAGTGTCACCGTGAATACACAGTTCCACTATGATCACTTATGGTGCCGCTTCTCTGCGGGGTTTTGGGTGCCGCGTGGCGGCCTTTTACTACATTTTTTGCCTAATCCGGAAGACCCTGGTTTTGCCAAATAAAACCCGTTCCCTGCTCTAGGAGTCAGGTCAATATAATGTGATGTGGCACCACTTAAAATTTTCAGTTGTTAGTCTGCTGACCCGTTTGCAATATAGGTTAGTTGGATGTTGAGAAATGAATAAACTAATCAACAAATTTCGCAATTTCTGTACTTGAGAAGTGTTACAGGAGGCTGGAGCATATGGCACTACTGGTGCTGACTGTACTTGCAACAATGGACTGGAGCAAATGAACAATTTCATTAATTTTGGTGTTTGAGCGTGTTTGGACTGAATGTCAACTAGGTATTACATTTTCTATGCAATTTGTGTGTGCGTTAGCTGTCACATGGCAAATTTGGGGTGTTGATTCATTCTTACATAAAGAAAATCTCAAAAAGTTCCAAGGAAAAACCTGTGTACAATTATATATAAGATGGTTGAAAACAGTGGTTGGAGCTAGAACGGTGCTTTTGACCAAAATACCTCTATATATATTCATATTATTAGAATACAGAGAGAAGCTCAACTGCTAAAATAGATATATCTTGTATTTCATTATTCCTCTCAGAAGATTACAAGAGTTTGAAATTGAAATAAAAATTACTGTTGATACATAAGTCAGTAGCAAAGTGCACTAAGTTACATATTATTAATTGCAAGCTAGTTTGTTTATAAGACATCGGTGGAAACTGTAATACCTTAGAACACATCCATTTTCTGTTTACTGTATTGCTATATATACAGAAAAAAAGATCCTCTTGTGCAATGAAACTAAGCGAGCGCATGTTTTGAAGTTCAGTCTAGTAAATTTAGGTTGGAAATCAATTAAAATTAAGCCATGTATGTACAAGGCTAAATTTAATACACACATGTGGTCTAAGGAAAATGCTTTCTTTATTTCTTTGGTATACACTATACAGTGTACATTGAAGTTATAGTTATAACAAGTTGAAACATTCCAGTCATTCCCACACAAATATGGAGAAAAAAAAAGGAACAGTCTTTTTTAAAAACCATATTTATTCCTCATTCTTGCTATTTGTAACTGTTTGATAACGATAATACAGCCAAGTTCATTTACACAAAAGCTCTTAATATAAATATAAAAAAATTTCATTTCTGCCCAGATTTTTTTACTGTATGAATTAAACAGGGTCTCAACATGACCATTTGTCCATTTATTAAATGGTGCTATTTTATAAGTTTCTCATAATTTTTTTTTTTTTTAACAACAGAAATTCTAATTTTCAATCAACACCATAGTATAATATTAATATGCCGTATGTACAGAGGAACATATCAAATTCTTACAGAACTTAAGTCTTGCAGAAAGTTTACCAACTTTGTTAAGTAACAGTAAGAAAGATTCAGAATCTCATTGCACATGAAATCATAAAAAAAAAAAAAAAGCTAGCTAAAAAAAACGTGAAAAAAGGTACCTCCAATTTATCCTTCCATTCTACATTACTTTATATACAAAACTTTTCACACTTGGAAGTTTGAGACAATCAGATAGCATGAACAAAAGAATTCACTATAAATAAAGAAATTAAAACTTAGGTGACTAGTTAATTTTTTACTAATTACAGACACATGGTAAATGTTATGATTTGAGTCAACTTAGTTATATGACTATGAATATGAGTAATGTACACTCTAAGATGATTTTAAATGATAGAACAAACATAGCAATAATTTTACACTACTTTTTGTAAACATCATAGTACTTCAAATGTCATAGTAAACTCCTTTCCTGAAAAAAGCAGTTATCAAACATTTCACTCGTCTTATATTTTTCCTATTGTAGGTTTGTACTATTCACAACTTTACAAAAACAAAAGAGCATGAGGTTGAGAGCAATCAGTTTCAGAAATATAATATCTAATCTTGTGCAACTAAAGTTAAAAAAAAAAAATGTTCATTCACAGGTTATTCAAATTGAGATAAGTTTCTCTTGGAACCTGTCAAACATTATTTTCTTCAACACTTAATTTGAAACATTTCTATCTCAAAAGCTTGTTTAAATTAACTAAAATGGAATTCTGTGATACCTTCCAATTTTTTTTAATACTAAAATCTTATAATAAATAATAATCATTCAATGTGGCTGAAATCAGTTCGGAAGTGGTTGTATTAAGCATCATATAAAAACTTTGGAAATTTAATTATGATATAAAAAAACAACAACCCAACACTAATGATCTAGGACTTAAGTTTACAATGCTTTCATCACTATAACAAATGATTAAAATTGTACTTTTAAACATACATGATTCAAATTGTACCTTTGATTTTTAGACATTGCAAAATCCCCATTTTTCTCTCCATTTGCACCCTATAATGCTAGTTGAAAAAAAAAAAAAGAACCAAAATCAGTTAACCCTGCTAATAATGAGTTCAAGAAAGGATCTGAGAGAAAGGTGCCAAACAGTTAACTTCTCATTGTGGCACCTCTACAAGTTCTAGCTTGCAATGATAAATCCTCAGTGCTTCAGCCCAGTCACTCTCCCCGTACCTTTCCCTAGGGTAGCTGACATTAGTGATAACCCCATCCCCTCTAGATGTACCTAACTTGTATTATCAAAGAAAACAAAGTCATCTAATGCAATGCTAGACAGTGGAACAGACAAGCTCATCCCTTGTACTGTTTTAGAATCTCTATAGATTTGAGTCTACATAACAAAATAGTACGTTTTATTCCTTTGCACCACCCTCTCAGGTGGTACATGTAACTTGCTAATAATAAACTAAAAGAAACAAGAAAAAAGACACGAAGTAAAAATGATGAATTAGACCTAGATAGAGTTCATCGCCTCACGCCAAACACTGACATTGTGATGTTATTTAAAAAAGGGCACATGAAAAAACCATGGTGAAATGATGAGGGCACTATTTTCCTCTTTCAATAAAATCCTCTGAGTCTTTCTTTGGGGGGAATAAGAGAACCCTTGTTATAAAGAAATAAAAAAAAAAATCTCAATATTACCGATTTTTACTGTAGTTCTTTTACACTGATTTCTTACCTGAATAGCACCATTAGGAAAATATATTTTGCGACTAGGCATTAAAACATGAACACTACATTTATGATCCTCTATCGGCTCTCATGGCTGTTAAGGCTAGCAGTTATCTTATATTAATGTATGTATCTAAAACCACTTGAACAGCACTAGAGCCACCCTCAGCCAAGGGACTGAAATTTCTCATAACCAATAAGCTGAGAACTATACTAAGCAATATTTCAAACTTCAGTGAAGTACTGAGGCTCAACCCTCACACATATTTCTGGCTGATTATACAAATAAGAGATACATTCTTTGATTAAATAAGTTACATTTGAATATGTATAATACACGAAGGAAAACAATAGAAAATTTCTAAAGGACATTGATAATCCAGCAGAATTAAAAATTTTGTCGGCCACAGAAAATTATAAAGACTGTAATGTTATGTACAGGGTGTCTTAATGCTCATATTATAGGCCGATAATAGAGAATTTAAACATTTTTGAGACTTATCTTACATGCTGCATATAGTAAAGAATGTCATAGACCAATCATACTTTTTTTTTCAAAGACAGATTGCACTGAAAAATAAAATTTTTGTAACCAAAACCATACTTATAACCAAAACCATACTTATACTAAACAACCGAATATCTTTATAGACCTGGACTGCTGGAGCACTGAGAACATTTTTGCTTTGAGTTACTGGGGCCATAAAAATGATTCATTTCACACATTAATAGTGAAATCCATTCAGATAAGACGTACCTGAGTATTCAGCTATATTGCAACAGGCTCAAATATTCACTTATTATTCCCGCAGGTCTCTTAGCCGATATTGTTGAAGCATGTACAACTCGACAATTTTTTGTCCAGCCAAAGCCCTGACGAAAAGGGCTCAAAGAAAGATGAGCAATGTGGGCCGACAGACCAGCTGCCATTAAAGCCCACGGACTCAACACATCTAGGGAAAACTTTTTGATTTGACTCTCTGGAACATTTTTTTCCTTTATTGAGGACATAAACTTCTAGTTCTAATGCCCATTTTCTGTTTTCATTCTTGTAAAAGGCTGCATTGAGAGGGTTCTCAAACATGTACAGTGAAAATGTAAACATTCAGTTTTGTTTCAAACCTGTGACGTATTGCCATAAGTGATCACTTCATTGTTTTTCATATTGAAATTGCAAAGTAAGAGCCACGTTTTTAGAGAGTTCATCAATTTTATAAAAACTGAAATAAATGGCCTTCCTTCCAATTTAGTTATTTTCAATTATATGCTTAGAACAAGTTCACCACAAGAGGTGATCTCATGATCACTGCAAATCTCACAGGTTACAAAAACAGTTTATGTATGACCAGAGGTGACTACCCAACAAATCAGGAAATAAATTCCTAGTTTAACATATCAAAGCAACAAGTCCACCGGTAATATTTTGATCTGTTGCTTGTCCCATCTCCAATATTTTCCCATGTATATTTACTGAAATAAATCTACTTAGTCCGTGCATGTGAGCCTGTTGCATTCTCTCTGCGTGCAGCCAGCATGTTGTAGAACGGATTGTCATTGATGCTGGACCTGTGAATAGCAATATAGCGATTCCTTCAGTTTAATATTTGCAATCAAGACCTCAAGCTAGTGGTAGTAGCAGCAGTACAAGTAGAAGAAAGTAGTAAAACTTGGCAACATTATTTTATCATTATTTTTCTCCCAGCAGCAATGTCCTGCACATGATTGTGGAGATGTATAACAGAACTCATCTATGGGCCTGAGATAAACATTTTCCCAAATTTATGATAAAACTCACCTGATACAGCTGATCCAATCCTCCTTCTCCTCAACCGAACTTGCTGCCATTCTGTACACACTGTGTCGTCCTGGAAATGAAGATGAAAATACTACTAAGGTGAAGACATAAATGTCCCACGATTTAAAAACTTAACCACTGCACTGAATGTCATACTTTTTCAAGAATATCACGCAATAATGTTTAATTCTCCCAAAGAAAATCTGTACATGTGCCGGTCAAGTTCGTCCACGTGGTAAAAAACTTAAAGATCCATCATTTTTATATTATCTTAATTAAATACCAATTACTTAAAATTGATTGGATAGATTCCTCCAAAATCATACTTAAAAGGTTAATATTGAACACTTGTGAAAGTTTCAACAGCGAAGCTAATTCCATTGACTTTATATGATTGTTGTAAATCCATGTTGTAAAAATTGTGATGGTTGGTAGATAACTGACAAATAAACAGAAGAAACAGCTTTAAACCTTAACAGAAATATGTTAATATCTGCATTCTTCTGGCAAAAACAATGAAAGGCCCAGGAATTTAAGGAGAAAATAGAACTTTTTCAGTCCTATGGTCCGCTCCCCAGGAGCAATGAAGAAAAGAAAAGTAATAAAAATTGCTTGGCAGATGCAGAAAAAGAGCTAGACAGTCTTGGTTCTGAATCTCTCTGTCCTAGACCAGGTCCTTTTTGCTGAGGTTCAGGCATCACACCACAATTGTATCTCTGTCAATCTTTCATCGGAAATTACTGGCACAAGAACATCACATCTCAAGTATATAAGCCATAATAAGGAGCTTACAAAATTTTTTTAGCAAAAAAGAAGACAGGCGTGTACATTCAGACATGACTTGTTTGACATGGCTTCATTTTTCTTTAAGAGAGAAATATGACAAACTGAATCTGAATGGTGCTTAATCACACGCTCTAGAACGCTGCCAGCAGAACATTACATTTACGATTTTTAGGAAACACTTGAAGAACCGGGCGATACCGAAACAACACATTTTAGAAACACACTATGTTCCCTTAATGGATAAATACAGAATTGGTTTGGCTTTTTATGGTGAGCAAGGAAGAGAGCTCATTCATGCCTCTGTGGCGAAACTGGAGAGAAGAGGAGATGCAGCTTGGAACATTGAAAAACAGTAACAAATAATTAAGAAATCACAATTCCTCCAAACTTTCTCAAAGCTCTTAGCTCAAGCTCGGGCGATTAAAAAACATAAGATAAAGTAGGCGTGAAAGCGGAACTTACATATAAACCAAGACGATGTAATTAATAAGGAACTTAATGTTTGTTTTCAAAATTCGACTGTTTCATAAATCAACTTTTTCTCAATACTTTTGGGCTCAAATGCAGTGGTCATGAATCATTAACTCTACCAGCATTGTAACGAGTACCAACACCGATTTAAGATGGAATACATCAAGAGAGATCTAAGGCAGAGTATACCAACAGAAGTTTAAGACACTAAAAACTAGAAATTCAAAACTATCTCAGCTTTGCTTTCGCTCTTGTCGCTTGGTAGAGCACACAGCTTAAGTTTTGAAGGACACCTCTCAGACCAAGCTGGCAGCGGCCTTTGTGCTGTACTGGTTTATTTTGTGTCAATAGAAAACAAAAATTACATTAATAGAAGTCCAGGGTATCTCTCTCTGGGGTCCTGCCACTGTATAGGACCCTCTTAGTCTCCCCAACGCTGTTTGACAAGCTTTTTTACTTACCCTCTACCACTTTCCCATCAGAATCGACCTTGCAAGCCTTGATTATGTCTAGTGTTCCAGCAGAGAAGAGTTCAAAACAGTTTGGCCTTGACTTTTCAATGGGCACTTCTCTGACCTGGATGTTTTCCAATGGGATGATTCCCTTGGGCTCTTTGTCCTGATTTCAGAAGAAAAAAGTTTTCCACCAGTTATATCAACACAAGATGATCAAATCTGTAGTCTTTGAAAACAACAACTACAAAAACTTATTAAGGATAATTAAGCATTTCTGATCCACATTTGGATTTTTGAATTCTGAATAAAAAGAATTTTTTTAAAAGGCAGCGACAGCAGTGCATATTTTAAATTAATAATACTATGTTTGCATCAATGTCAAAAGTCAAGCTAAAAGAATGGGTATGGGTTTTCCATTCTGAAACAAAAACTTTCATGAAATCTGGGAATACATGTAAACGTATACATAAATTTGATATGTCAAAACCAGATTACTTTCCGTTACAAGCTTGCTCATATAAGTTACAACAGTGGTAAAAATTTGGCATGAATTCCTAATATCGTAAATGTGCTACAGTTTTAGTATAAACCATTTTTGCTACTTTGGAGATAATCAATAAAATGTATTTTTTATACTTATTTTTGCTTCGAGTTGAAGACAAGTTTCTAACAAGGTAAGGCAAAAACTTATCAGTGCATTTGAAACCTATAAGTTTAGTTAGATAACATTTTCACTTTCACAAGGATACATCGCTTGCAATGTGCCATAATTGTAGCGCTGTGATGATATGTCTTAGTAATTAAGCTTTAACATTTGCACTCTCTGGAAAAAATTAGAATATTTAGATTCAATTTATGCCTTTTTCTACGGTATAAAAGAAATCTTCACAATAAATAATAACAAGATCTATGATAATGTTACTTGTAAACACATAATTGAGCCTGTGATAATGCAAAAGACTTGAGCAATAAGCAATACAAGACGGGCAAATGTAATATGCGCGGAACTGGGCTAGTCTTGGGTCTCTTGATAAGCTGTGAACTGAGTCAGCCTCACAGCGAAAAATATTAATGAGCGAAAATATCAACAACTGTGCTGCTGAAGTATTAAAACTGGTACATTCCGGTAGGATTCGGGGAAATTGGGATTGGCGATGAAAATCCATATGTACCGATCTAATCGGTACAAGTAGGCAGGTCTGAGTGTGTATTCTATTTGGAGTACTTACATCAACAGACAACTGCATACAATACCGATTTATGCGGCTTTCTACATACCCATTACTAGGTGGAAGGCTGGCATCAAAAGATCATTTATTTTTCGCAGGTAGGAACTATTTCACTAAAAGTATTTCTTCCATATTTACTTTATATAACACAGAAATAAGTCTCCTACTATTGAATAGTAGAAAAGTGCAGACAGTCATTATTGACACTTACTGTAGTATACTGGAAATAGTACAGACAGTTATCATTGAGGATAAACCAGCGACGTTTCCAGCTCTTCACTCGACCACCTGGTTGAAGAAAAACAAAGTTTTGAGGATATTCAAATTCATATTTTCATTAAAGTACTTTTAAGCCTTTGTTTTATAGTCAGGTGCCAAAGTAGATAATGAGAGTAGTGCCGGAAGGAGGAAAAATATTACATTTGGAACTGTGAAATTGTTAAAGGTGGTGCAAGTGTTTTTTTAAGTCGTTCAATTTAAAATTCAGTTAGTCACAACCGCTGCCCCATGTTTAACTGAAGTACCAGGCCTGGTGATCTTACCCTGCTTCATGAGCCAACCCTCTTTGATTGGGTTGAAGAAAGTGTGCATCAAGTCGTTGCCGTCATCCTCAGGGATCTTGAATGGCTCTTTTTTGATGTTGTCATATAGATTCTGTAGAAAAATCACATCAGTAATGAGAATTATAATAAGTGCAAAACAATTCAACCCAGGAAGCATAGAGATAGAAAACATTTAAGCAAAATCAAATTGTTTGCTGTATTTACCACCTCTCCATCACCTGTGGTGTAGAGGATTCAACTACAAGATGTTTCAACACCCTCTCCCATAGAGGACAAAAAAGGAAACAACTCTCTGAGCGTATTTTCAACAATTCTTAAACAATCATATTGTCCTATTTAGTATTTACTGAAGCACTTCAAAGACCATAAATCTAGGGACACTCACACAAGCCATATAAACAAAAATTTAAAATAAGGCGCAAATAGTTTTGCTCATTTTTTTTTCCTTTATAAAAATCATTGGCATCGAAAATTGTAACCAAAATAGGCAATCAAAATTTTTTTATAACTGCCCTATTGAAAAAAAAACAACATGTCACTTTTAAAGCTCTCGCATACAAAATTCAAAATAACGCGGGTAACCCTATCACATGGTTAGATGGACAAAATGCAAGCAGACTCACCGTGAGCAGCTCGACTGGGAGGTTTCCCCCGTCATTGATGCCCCGGTTCATGTCTATGAAGCGATCCACTGTGGGCTTGTCCTTCACGCTTGGATTGTGCAGGCTTGTGTTGAGCATGATGATGGCAAAGGACAACACATAGCACGTGTCTGAAACACAATCATCACAAAAGTTATTGACTGTGATATAATACACAATTAATTTTTCAACAATGAATTTCTCAGTAAGTGAAAAACTGATTTTAGTGGATTCTACTTTATCATATGCTACCATTAAACAATAAATTTTGCTCAAAACAAATAAGGAAGAAAAGATGAAAAGAAAACAAAAAAGGGCTAGATATTTTTCTCACATTTTGAGAGGCTTGTTTTAAAACAAAGCCAAAATGAAATGACATAATTTCTGCTTTAAAAAGAAAAAAAAATACCAAGTTAAATTGCTCACCTGTATTTACAAACATTCCAGGGTTGAGGAAGCAATAGCGCTCAGCAAAACACTCCATCATGCGGTCAATCTTCTGAGCTTCACCTGGCAAGCGAAAGCTCCACAGGAATTGCCTGAACAGGAAAAAACAACATAAAAATGCACTGAGGATACACTATTTCCTTGCTTGCACAACTTTTCCATTTTTCACTTTCTTACATTTTCTATTCATTATATGGAAGTTAGTTGCATGCCTATAAGTCACTAAACCAACAGTATAAAAAGGAGAAATATTAAAAATAAAGATAATTACTTCTTTAGAGCTTATCTGACTGAAGCAAGCCCAAAGGCTAGAACTGTAGGTTTCATTAACTTTCCTAAAGAAATTATGAAGCATACTACGGAGCATACCTGAGGGCCTGCACCAGGATCATATCACCAAACTCGTGGAGGTTTACAAAAGCCCTCAGCACATCCATGTTGAAGTCATGTCTGAGGATCAATTTACGCAATGTTACAAATCTTCAGTGTTGAATCTGATTTCCATTTAGTGACTTCTTAAAATACCTAACCTTCCACAAGCAGGCATATTTTGATTTGTTACAAATCTCCAATGTTGAATATGATTTCCATTAAGTGACTTGTTAAACTACCAAACCTTCCATAAGCAGACATATTTTGCTTTTACATTGTCTTTAAACGGATTCTTTAAAAAAATGTTATTACTAGATGATGCATTGCAAAAATATATAATTCATCATACAAGATCTATTGTAAATGCTTAAATATTGTAATTTTGAAGAAATAGATTGCTTCGATACTCACTACTCTATTACAAAAGGAATTAAGTCACCGACTGTATTCCTCCATGCACTTAAAAATTATCTAAAACTTGTAAAAGTCACAAATTAAAATCAATGATCCTTCAAAAGCAAATCATGTGCACTACAATTGGCATAGCTTTAAGCCATATCTGAATTACTATAAAGTGTTCTCAGAATGAAAGAGGTGACCGACCTCTCCCCCAGGTAGTCCCCTATGGCGGTCTTGTTGAGCCCCTCTCCCTGGAACAGGAACCTGGCCACGTCCTCGGGCGTGTGCTGCAGCAGATCATGCTCAATGAGGAACTCAATGCCCTGCGGAGAGACAAGACCGTTGGAGTGACCATCTGGAAAATTCACTTGTCGCTCTTTGTTCCCTACTGGTTGGGTCAGTGTCAGTATAATATCAACTGAGGTAAGAGTTCAGTCCCAGTGTCAGCACGTAAATATCATCAACTGAGGTAAGAGTTCAGTGTCAGCACGTAAATATCATCAACTGAGGTAAGAGTACAGTCTCAGTGTCAGCACGTAAATATCATCAACTGAGGTAAGAGTTCAGTGTTAGCACGTAAATATCACCAACTGAGGTAAGAGTTCAGTCCCAGTGTCAGCACGTAAATATCATCAACTGAGGTAAGAGTTCAGTGTCAGCACGTAAATATCATCAACTGAGGTAAGAGTTCAGTCCCAGTGTCAGCACGTAAATATCATCAACTGAGGTAAGAGTTCAGTCTCAGTGTCAGCACGTAAATATCATCAACTGAGGTAAGAGTTCAGTCTCAGTGTCAGCACGTAAATATCATCAACTGAGGTAAGAGTTCAGTCCCAGTGTCAGCACGTAAAATGGTCAGACTCAGGTCTATGTGCATGTTTATTAAGATCGCAAGTTAAAACATAGGGATAGGCAGTGCAATACGAAAACCATCATTATAGTCTGTCCCCGGCGATCTGATATGTATACCCCCCCCCCTCTCTCTATCTTTCTCTCTAAAAAAATCCAAAAGGGTTGGAGAGAGGTAGAGATTAGCTGATGAACATTTTTTTTTCATTTGTTGTTTTCGTTGAATTTGCTTAAGTTTTCTTTGGGTTTTGTTTTTGTGTTATGTTTTTTTTGTTTTTTTTTTTTTTTTTTTTTTAATTTGCTTAATTTTCTTTTTTTTACTTTTCTTTTCTTTTTCATCAGATACACCTAAAGATAACCTGCCACAGTAACGTAAGTGCTGTGCGAAAATAGCCTCTACCACTCACGAGTTTCCGCGCACTTTACAACTTGTCTGGCTAGAGCTAGAGTAACTATAACAACTACACTGTTTCACTGTTTGGGTAGGCCTAGTTTCGTCTAACACGGTGATAAACTGTTGAGTGTTTTCTGGCAGAGTGACCGTTCTTACCATTCTCTCTCAGCCTCTCACACAAACATTGAAACCTGGAGAGCCGGGGAGCTGGGGCGTCTCAAACTGAACGGCTGGGGGCACGAGACGTGAGCATTGGGCAGACTCGGCACAGGCGGGCAGAATTAATGAGAACACGCTGTGTCCATCCACAATCCTTATCTCTGAGCTGCCCAGAGCCAGCTAGGAGGATAATGGCATCTAAACTCAATCTAACCCATCTGGGTTTATCTTAATTAGCACTGGCTCCATGGGCGCCGTAATTCTTTAAACATGTTTTGTTAGTTGTTTTCTGTTGTAAGAACGGCGAAGGCTTCAACATGGCGAGAGAGAGAGAGAGAGAGAGAGAGAGAGAGAGAGAGAGAGAGAGAGAGAGAGAGAGAGAGAGAGAGAGAGAGAGAAGAATGGACAGAATAAAAGTTGAAAATCACGGGACCCAAGAAGTCAGTATAGTTGAAAACACTGACTGCGCGAGAAGAATAGTGGACGTAAAGAGTTCACTGCACTTTAATGCGGGAAGTCGCTATCAATTATGTTATGTTGATGCTCAACAAGTATAGGCATTTAAAGCTAAATCACTAAATAACCATATAGTTATTACAAAATGGAAATGGCTACGACGCAGAAAAACTGATATCTTACACATTATATGGAAAAAAGGAAGAGTGGGGAATTGTGTGGAAAAATTCTGTTTTGGGAGAGCGGTATTGGCATCATTTTTTCAGCCATTCTGACCTAAAAGTATTTTTCTTCCTTCTTTCCCAATGGCTGATGTTCGGTTAGCCGAGGACGGAGGAGAATCTGTCCAAGCGCTCCGCATTATCTGGATTTTTCGAAAATTTGCCCCGTTTATGAATGTATCCTCGCTTAATTGAAAAAAAAATGTGTTTGTGTTTATGTCGCCTAAGATTTTAAAATGCAAAATTTAGTTTTTACATGGATTTGAGAAGTTTTTTTTTTTTTTTTGGTGCCGTCTACGTACTTCTGATGGACGGGCTAACTGTGGTTGGTACGTAGTTGGTACATGTACTTATGATGGTCGCACCATCAACACAAACAGGGCAATGTTGTGGGGAGAAAAACCGTGCAAATGTTATTAAAGATAAATAAATAAAAAGAACAACTGATATTTTCGAGAAGCCACAAAATCAATCATGCTTGGAGTCAGCCAACGGAACAATTATATGTACATGTACTTATCAGAGAGTGCCCAATGAAATAGCAATATTATTTATTGTACCTCGCTCACATTCGATGCAACGAATGAACAAAAATATCAACAACGGCAAACGAAGATGAAGTGGAAGAACCATAAGAACAACAATAACAAGAAAACAACAACCAAATTAACCGCAACTACAAAAATGTGATGGAAGACCAGTAGGAACAAAAAGAGAAAGAGGATATTAAGAAGTGAAAAAAACAGACGAACGTATGATCACTCGGGTCACGTGAGGTCGTCAAAAGGAATCTACCTCGAGCAGGCTGTTGGTATCCCAGGCCTCCTGAATGATTAAGCCTGTGTTCCAGGCGCGAGCATGACCCGCTACATGTACCACCAGGCCGTGTACTCACGCTCACGCCAGCCTAGGGCATGGAGGAGCACGGTGTCTAAAACTAACACACACACACTTAACATTATTAAAAAAACAAAAACAAAAAACAATCTTTACGTCACAGCGTTTCAACTCGGGAGGAAAATACAATGCTGACGAAAAACGTGAACGAAAAAGGCAATGAGAGAGAGAGAGAGAGAGAGAGAGAGAGAGAGAGAGAGTAGTAGTAGTAGTAGTAGTAGTTTAAGAGACAAAAAGTATTTTATCGCATCAGAGGGAATAATCATAATAGGATATAAATAAAAACGAAACGAGCAGAGGTGAGAACAGAAAATATGTATAGCCAACATTGAAAACAAAGAGAACGTGGTGAAAAACCACGCATAATTGTGTAAAGTGTCTGATAAAATGTACAGCAAAACAAAAGAATAATTAATTATAGAATGAGATAGATTACCTTCTTGGGGTCCATATTGAACTTTTTGCGTCCTATGGAAATATGCCTGGCCTGTTTAGCCTTCGGATCTGGTTTGCTACGAGAGAGAGAGAGAGAGAGAGAGAGAGAGAGAGAGAGAGAGTGTGTGTAGCATAAGAGACAAAAAGTATTTTATCGCATCAGAGGGAATAATCATAATAGGATATAAAAACGAAACGAGCAGAGGTGAGAACAGAAAATATGTATAACCAATATTGAAAACAAAGAGAACATGGTGAAAAACCACAAATAATTTTTTAAAGTGTCTGATAACAATCATAACATGTGCAACAAAACAAAAGAATAATTATATAATGAGATAGATTACCTTCTTGGGGTCCATATTGAACTTTTTGCGTCCTATGGAAATATGCCTGGCCTGTTTAGCCTTCGGATCTGGTTTGCTGGGGGATAGCAAGAAATATCACATGTTAAAAAATATTGTCATAAATAATTATTGTACCGTAAATGGCGGGTTAAATTATGCAGGTGCCTCCAGAATCACAAAGAAAGCATTGCAATATTTGTTTGTTTGTCAAAGTTCGTATCCTTACTCTATCTCTCTTTGCCCCCCCCCCCCCTTTCCCTCCCTCTTTTTCTTCCTTTACCCCCCCTTCTCTGTCTTCAGCACATTTCTATTTTGAGTAGATGTACATGTAGTTCAACGGGGGTCTTGTTAGATACAAAGATAGAGAGGGTGAGAGAAGAAGCAGGAAAGAGCATTGCACCAGTGTTGCAGCTCTACATTTATAAAAGCACAGGATAACTCCATACAGGCTTGAGACATACACGGGCAGGCAAGGATCCGACCCGGAGACACCTGCTGTCAATAAAGCTCCCGCTTCCGGTTAGAGATGCCCGCGGGCTTGCAACATTATCTACAACACTGACGGTTCATATCTAGACCCGGCCATAATTTACCAACCTGGGACAGATCTTATCTAAACGGCCTTACAAGATGATATTTATAACCCTCGGTAATGGCGTGGTCCAAACAAGTGGATGTTGTTAAGAGAGTTGTTAATTGATACATGTACATGGCGAAAAATTCCTTTGCAAAAAGATGGGGGGAGGGGCGAAGTGGGTGGAGAAGAACCTGACTGAAAAATGTAATTTACTATATATGCAAACAGACAGATTTACACCATGACATCCTAACAGATTCAACGTGCACTAGGTTGTTGTTTTTTTTATTGTTTCTTTATCTACTTTTCTGATATCGGCACAGATTTTTTAAAGCACAAACTTTTCAGAGCTTCAACTCTTTTATGTAGTAATTGTTTTAACACAGCACAACAAAACAAAAACCACTGAGAACGAGGTAACTCAATCAGTACAGACATAAGTAAGTCCGAATCCAGAGCAGACTGCCTTTCTCCCCTGGTTTGGTCGTTGTCTGTATAATGTGATCGACTGAGACAGAAATCCTGGTATGCTCCCAGGAGCTATAACTGTCAGACATGAGCCTTAGACCTGTCCACGAGTACGCCTAGTTGCGCCTAGTAGCTAACAATGGACATTAAGAAACTCCCGTCATACTATTTCAAATTTCTTTGAAATCTAAAAATAAAAAGGACAATTTTCCAGGGCGCAACATGATTACCTCATGGCTGCCAGTCCACGCACTCATGATCGTCTGGTGAGGATAGGATATTTAGTGCCGCTCTCATCTTGTCAGCAGTAGTACTAGTACTCCAGGCCACACCACTAGTGTCAGCCCAAATATCCACAGAACGGGACACAAAGTGAACACATCATAACTGTTTATCGTTGTTGTTGTTTGTTTGTTTTACCTGGCAAATTCTCGCCTTAGCTTTTAAAAAACCTAAACCTTTTAGTTCTCAACATTGCACACATCTGTACACAGCCTCTGTATCGTTATCGCCACGAAGAAACAAATTGAGAGATAATTCGGATGTCTAAAAAGGGTAAAATTACGTTGGAATCTGTTTACCATTTACCGCCCATTAATATACAAAAAAGTACTTTAGAATCACACGGTTCAAACACCGAGCTAAGAGAATTACACGTTGGATAAATCAATTCTTCTCCCCCATTAAAAACTTAATGCACTTCCACCCAAAAGTTGCAGCACATGTATGACCTTATATATTTCTTTTCCAGTATAACAGGACAAACATAATAGTCTATAAATTGGACAGGCGCAATGCACACAAATCAAGAGATCGCTATACTGAACACACGCTACAGCTTCAATCATTATCAGCTGATTAGAATCTCACCCATTTCAGCTAAACCAAACCAGTCTTCTAAGCTTCATACGACATCGCTGAATGACAAATAGGCCAATAATTATAACAATTATATAGAGGATGGGGAAGCTCGTGGGGGATCGCCGACTACAACCATAAAGGTGATCCTAGCACGATGGTTACAATTTAGTAAAACATTACAACCACGCAAGTTGGAAAATACGAACCCACCCTTCGACACTAAATTTAGTAAGTAATAAACCATGAAAAAAACATAAGCAAAATCGTTGACCATTGAAACCCCATCCACTGTCGCGCAAATCTTGTGCAGAGACTTACGTGGAAAATCCCATCCTCTTTTTAATGTGCGAAATAGTTGGCAGTGATTGTTAGACAATCTAGAAATAAGGGGGAGGGTGGGGGTAGCGGCTGGAGTTAGAATTATGTTTGACATAGTTGATTAGTTCACGAGGAAAGCTGATAAGTCGTAAGAGCTTCGCTAAAGCTTTATTATTAATGTGCTTCATTCGACAGTTTACGCCCAGAAACTAACAAATTAATACGGTATGCGTTTTGGCCGGGCTGTCATCGCCTTGCCTTTAGCTTAAAACGTTGGAAATTGTTTGGATAAAATAGGTGAATGTTAACATAATGTTGGCCTTGAAAACAGAGACTGAGAGGAAGCTAGACGCATCAGCACAGTGCAATTATGGTGGCGTCTCGCGTGTCTACTGTCTGTGTCTGGCTGAGCACAATAAAATCATCAGGTTTCCCAAACACACTCTACATGTTAACCCAACAAACTATACCCAGCGCGTGATGATAAGAAAGGGGGGGAAGAAGGGGGGGCAGAGAGTAAGAAATGGAGAGAGAGATAGTGTGTGAGAGGGAGAGAGAGGGTGGAAGAGATACAAAGAGAGTTGGAGATTGGTAAAGGCATAGTGAGTGAAGTAATGTCTGAGAGGAAGAGATACATAGATAAACAAAAGGGTAGAGGAAGGGAGGGGATATAAATATATATTAAAAAAACGAGAAAGAGAGAGAGAGAGAGAGAGAGAGAGAGAGAGTGTGAGAGGGAGAGAGAGAAGAGATACAAAGAGAGTTGGAGATTGGTAAATGCATAGTGAGTGAAATAATGTCTGAGAGGAAGAGATTCATAGATAGACAAAAGGATAGAGGAAGGGAGGAGATATACATTTTAAAAAAAACGAGAGAGAGAGAGAGAGAGAGAGAGAGAGAGAGAGAGAGAGAAGAGAGAGAGAGGGAGAGAGAGAGAGAGACAGAGAGGGGAGGACAGAGAGAGAGAGAGAGAGAGAGAGAGAGAGAGAGAGAGAGAGAGAGAGAGAGAGACAGACAGACAGAGAGGGGAGGACAGAGAGAGAGGGGGGGGGGGGGAAAGGAGGAAGAAAATTAGACAAAAAAGAGGGAGGAGGGGGGGGAGTGGGGGGGGGGGGGCAAGAAGAATGAGTATGCTCATAACAAAAACGGTAATGAGTGTAATGACAGGCAATTTACGTAAAATGCCACGGTTCCTAGGGGTAACATTATTAATACACACACCAACTGCCGAAGTAGTTCTGTACCACCAGTTTGTGATAGTTTGAACGTTCACTGAAGCATAATTAGACAAAGGAAATCCAGGAGAAAAGCCACGCCATAATCTCCTTTCAAATGGAATAAAAAACAAAAACAAAACAAACAAAAAAAAAAACCACTTTAAGCGACACGACAGTTCACTGTTGGAAAAATGGATCCCTGGCACACTAGGCGCAATAAGTTAATTAAGGCACAACCATTTTCCCCCTAGTTCACCAACACTTCTCTCTACGTGTATATTATTGCTATGGCTAGAATACCATAAAGCATTGCTATGCTACACAATGGCTGGAACATTCAGATACTGAGATAGGGAGGCAGGAGAGGCTGAAACTAAGGGTGAGTACCGAACTCTCCTCCTCCTCCTCCTCCTCCTCCTCCTGCTGCCACCGACTGTTCCAGGTTGAGCTCTGGAACCGAGAGACTCACCGAACCGCTGGGCCCACAACTCCACACCGAACAGTTCACTAAGGCGTTCAGGCCGGGACGGGCTAATTCAGTGGTTCAAGCAGACGTGCTGCGTGGGACATCCCCAGGCTTTACCCTTCACTGAGTTGGGCCTAGGGACTAGAAATCTACTCACACACGGGCTAGCTAACCGCACACCTAACAGTAACACTAGTCGCTCCGTGTGTGGGAGTTTGGAGTAGAGGACTAGATGGAGATTGTAACCTAATTATCAAAGTTCTCCATTCTCTGTAACCATTGCCGGGAAAAACGAAAGCTGTGAAACGGCAATATAGCTGTTATGGGGAAGAGAGGTGTTGAGAGCAGACAGAAAACTGTCGCTGATGGTCCAGTCATTCATAGAGCTAGCTCGCAAGTCAAGTGTTTAAGATGGAGGCAGATGTCTTCAGGGGAGTAGGATAAGATAAAACGCAAGTACAAAAAGACACCGATACAACCAATGCTGAGGAAAAACAAAACAGCAACAGCCCAGAGATGTGGGCAGTGACACAAGTGTCGGTTACAATCAGAAACAGGTGTAAAACTTTTTGTTGAAGTACAAATAGCCGACATGCTTGCTGTAACTGGATTACAATAATTATAACTAATAGCATATTGAAGTTGAAAGTAGGCGCAACAATAAAAAAAAAGGTAATAGCAAGTCTTTACTGCACTTCAGACATCAGAAAGGAAAAAAAGAACATCTTAAAAGATGTTTTTTAATTGTTATTTATCCCTGGAATGTCTCCTCCTCTACAATAGATAAAAAAGCGCTTTAAGGTGACTTGGTGAGGGTTTCAAAGGGAGCTAATCTTGGATTCTCCAAAATGTATCCTAACATTATTTTGGAAGATATTGAAATGACATAAATAAAAAAAAAAAAACGCATTGACTGTTGAGCATAGCTTACTATATTAAGTACTCCATGCCATTAAGGAATTATTTAAAAGTATATAAAAAAATATGGAAATTATATCTCCCAGTTTTCTTTTTTATATATATAAAACAACAACAACAACCAGCAAACAGTATGATATCGGTTATAAAGCACACCAACTACAAGAAAAACGTTCGACAAAAGCATCCACGAGACTTATTGAGATCACCTACTCCCCTTTCCCAACATGTTTTCCTCAAATAAGTTTCATAGAGACTAAAAATGTATGTTGTATGTAAACTTATCGCTTTATTGTTTTATTAGGCTTATTTGAAAAATTAAGCAGAGGGTTTTTCAAGATGGCGGAAGAATCGGCGTGTTGTTTGTTGCTTTTATGGCGTGCTGAGCTATAAAACAAGCTGATTGGCTATGCTTTAGTCTTAACGGCTGTACAACAGGGTTTAAGACGACATAGTAAGTGAAGGTACAGGTTGCATCAAACTTAGCGCGCTGAGAGCTTCTTATGATAAAACTTAGTAAGATAATGTAGAGTTGCATACGGGCCCAGCCTTTGAAAAATTACAGATTACCAATGAAGATTCAAAAAAATTTGTTGAAGTAACCAAGTCAACTTTTTCGTCCTCATTCAACTGAAAAATGTCCTTCATTGGCTCAGTAAATGGTAATGATCAATTTGCAGGAAACAGATACAAACCTTTTTGGTAATAGTTATAATCTTTTATATATGATAATGTACTTACTTTTCATCGCCCATATCCATGCCAACAAGTTCATTTGTAACATCTTCTATCTCCCTTTTCAACTCCTGGGAAAAAAACCCATTATTTTTTTTTTAAATTTTCAAGAAAAATAAATCAATTGTATCTCTTTGATATTACATGTGGTTACAACCGGCATTACTTTTTCTGCTCCCTAACTAAATATACAAACATTTTTTTAAAGACTTAATATAAATGAAATGAACATGGGGATATAATGATAGCAATTGTAATGTTACAAGTACATTTAACATATCAAAATGACAAAGCAGACAAAACATCTTTTTAAATAATTATCAAAAGACAAAGATTACATTCAGCTTGACTTTACTGTGTAATTGCATGGTTGCTTTGTCAAAGAGCAATGTAATGATAATTCTTGCCTTGGCTTTGTTCCCCATATCCATTAATATTAATTAAAGATGCAAACTTATTTTTCTATTGAACCCTTTCGATTAAAAATAGAATCACATGACTAACTCTGTGATAGACTTTTACTGAACTTTGATTTGCCAACCTTTTTTTTTTTTTTTACTGAAAATTGGCAACACTGTAATAAACCCAACGTAAGATTTAGTAAACAATAGAACTCTCATAATCATAATTGAAATAGGAATAAAAAAATCATTTAAACGTATAGCGTGATGGATCGAATTATAACAAAAGAGTGAAATTTCACTTAAACACCTAACCTATCATTTTAAGTTTTGATAGATGACAACAATGATAATTTTTAGCTTTAAAAAAAAAAAACCCACAAAAACCTGAATCCAGACAACAAAAGCTTTCAGTCACTTTATATCTGGAGATAAGGACCTATTTCAGTTAGGAAAAAGAAAAAAAAAGAAAATTTTTCTAATACTTTTTTAGGCTTAAAATGCAAAAATACCTGTATTTCCAGAAGAAGTTGCTGCTTTGTCTGCTGTATTGTCACAAGCAAGGCCTGCTCCTCCTCAGTGAGATCTAAGAGGAAAGAAGTCACTATTACTTTATGAGGCAATATGGCAGGTGTGGTTTCATGTGTTGGTTTCTTAATGTCATCACCAGAAGCTAGACAATACTGCGGACAGATCCAAAGACTTAGAACCTCTGACACAACCAATTATTCAAAACTCACTTTTGCCCATAAAATCGTACCTTTCCCAGGCACGGAAGCGTTTTAAAAAGAAATATATTGCAGTTATATTATAGCCTAGTTTTTAAATGTTTTTTGAGACAACGAGACCAAGCCAATTCATAATGAAACTTACCACTGATGTTAAAACTGTTGGTATTCTGGACAGTCTCCATTTCAGAAGATTCGATAGGACTTCTAAGTCAATGTTTCCCCCTTCCTTTGTTTTGTAAATCTAGAGATCTACATGGAGAGTCTTGCTCTTTGTGTGGTTTTTCCAATTTTTAGTAGTCATTCATCTACATATGCTTTAACTTATCCAACTAAATCCGAAAAGGAGAAGGTGTAATTCTGTAGGCTGAACACAGTTTTGGGAAACCTCAGTCTCAAAGGCTCAACACAGTTTTGGGAAACCTCAGTTTTCATTAGTTTTACACCCTTCTTTTGCGACTTCCTGTTCTGAAGCATCTCTGAGTCTTCTCCGATACGTTACTGCGCATGAAAGCAACTGCGAAACTTGAAATTAACAAAAGAGAATGTTGTAAGTTGAAGCAATCAATCTAGACTTATTTGAAATTAAAATGTAATTACAGATCTCTGTATAGACATCTTTATTCTGTATATTTTTAATTTGAATGCGTTCTGGTTTCTTACGAAACTATAAAACCTATCACCACTTTGTTTGATGATAAATTTAACCTTCGACCTTTCAGGTAACAATCATAACTTTATTAATCTTAGCCTAAGATTTGCCCAGTGGGCCAAAGAGAGAGAGAGCAAACAGAGAAGTAAAATCCACAGATCAACCTATCGCATCACTGATAAGAGGAAACTCCGGTTGCAGGTGTTCACTCTTCAACACCGCCAGACACGCCTCCTTTCCCCATCCATATATCTATTTCGAATGGATTAAGATCTACATGTCTTACTCGAAGGTCAGCACAATCTTAAAAGATATTTGGATCCTCAATGTACACATTTCATCCATTCTAAATACATGTAGCCTAGATCTAGTTACATAGATTGTATTCTAAATCTAGATCTAGATAGCCTAAGAAATCTAGATCTACTCATGATCTAGTCTAGATCTAGGTTCTTGATCTTCCAAAGACTTATAAACTCTGACACAACCAATTATTAAAAAGCTCACTTTAGCCCATCAATGTACGTTTTCATGATAACATCTTTGAAGTTAAAGCACAACTGCATAATCTAAAAAGTTTAGTTTCAAAGGTCTATTAAAAAAATACTCTTTTCATGCATTGCAATTGTGTCTAAAATGGCAGCCCTTTGATGATGAGGTGATTGGCCATAGTAAACTTTTGTGACCTTTCACTTCTAGAAGGTTTGATACAATGAGACATGTTTGTAAGAAACTACTCTATAACTTTTCAACTAACATACAAACAGAATATAGTCAAACCTGCCCACGACGACTACTGAAGATCATAGATAAAGGTCGACAGAGTACTTGCATAATTTTCCTTCTGCCGTGTAGGCAAGTACTGGGGTTACTAAAAAAATCTTTCCCTTTGAAAGAATGAGATCCATACTCATTGTAACTGTTACTCAACATATAAGTGTAATCACTAAAACTTCAGAATGATGTGGTATCCAACAGCCTACCACAGGCCTATTCCATTCGATTAGTTTAGATCGGCCTAATCTCATTCTACATCTTTATCATGTTATGCCCCCCCCCCCCCCAAACTTGCCATCTACAGCACTATTGTCATCATTTAACTTGAATTATTATAATTATTCTTATCATTATCGTACCAATTTTTTTCTTTACCTGTGTAAAAGCCTGCATCTAATTAATTTTTTTTTTACTCCGAGAATCTCTGCTCTCTCTTTCCCAGCCACGTCGGAATTGAAGGAAATGAAATGGCTGATGAGCTCGCCATAATCGGGCTCAAACTTGAACCTACTCAGTTGCAAATACCAGCATCTGATGCTAAGCCAATTATACACACGTTTATAGGAGAAAACTGGAAGGCGCGATGGAACAATATGACAACAAACAAATTACACTGTGTCCAACCACATTTGGGTCACTGGCCAGGAATTTCTCAGACAAGACGACGAGACCAGGTGGTGCTCGATCGAGTCTGACTTGGACATTCTCATCTTACTCATACCTTTCTTATTTTTCTATTGAGAAGTGAAGAGCCTCCACTGTGTCAAACCTGCAACTGTCAATTGTCCATTAGTCACATTCTGGTTGATCGTCCGGTTTTTTACCGGGAAAGAAATTTGCACCTAGCTTCCAGGCCAATGGAGAGCATATTTACTTATGTTAGTCCTCAGCGTCTACTTAGGTACCTGAAGGACATTGGTGTATATAATAAAATTTAACTGTGATAGTCCTACACATGGATCTATATACTACTGTATATACCCTTCACTTATGTCTTACAACCAAACTTTTCACTCACAATTGTTATGTTTTTACTACCGGTACTCAGAGAGATAAAGGAGTCACCGTTGCTACTAGTATAATGCATTAACTGTCTTAGGACATCATTGGCACAACACAGCCGTTACCGTGCTGACGTGCCGTAAAACAAACTCACTCACTCTCTCTTTCTCTCCTGCCTGCTGTTTATCTTTCTGTCCTGTCTTTCACTTTTTGGTCATAATCATCGCTTTTTCTCCTTAACTTGATTTGATTTGGTTTTAACGTCCAACATCGGCACAATATAGCCTATTGTGGACGGACCCCAGGACTGATATCTGACAATTTATGTGCTGCCACACACGAGACAGGGCGGGGGATACCATAACTTCTGTCTCAGCCGGTCAAATTATACTGACACCGACCCAACCAGTTACAGGGAACGAAAATTGGACAAATAAATCTGATGATCGTGGGATTAGATCCGCGGACCAACACTCTACCACTTGAGCCAGTTCCCCCACCCCCCCTCGCATTTCGGCTTGTCTTTCTGTACCCAATAAACATAGATCAACTTTTGAAGAAAGGCACTGCCTGTGCTTTGCGGCCCAATCCACAGAACACAGGTTTGTGTGCTGAATGGGGAAATTCACTAGCCTGTGGCCTGACCATGCCTCCAACTCCTACCCTCTCTTACTCATTCTGCTCACTCGCAACTTTACCTCGACCCAAGAGAAACACTGTCACAATGTGAGTGTCTACACTACCCCCCCCCCCCACCACCCTTAGTAGGTTAGTTCTAGTTGAATAACAAAAAGGTGGTTGCAATGGACATGGTTTTGTCTATAGATTTTGGTTGGCCACAGGCTGCCCACTCTCGCACTGAGCAGTTAACAAGATGAAGGGAAAATGCAAGATAGTCAATGAAAAGTGATCGCCATTGTAAGTTTGACTGTACATACAACCGAATGCTCTATAAATACACATAGGACCGCAGCTTCTCCTTTTTATGCCTGTGGTGTGATTCTAATTCTATCTACTCTAGAGACAACGTTGCAGATATCCCTACATGGCATTGGATAGAATTGGAAGGGCCACACCAATAAAGCTAGACAATTGTAATATCAGTTTTACAACTTTGGGCATGTGCCTATTAGCCTAATCATGGTAATCATTTTGGTTGTGAAAACACCTTATACCACCCAACTTCTGTAACTGACATTACAATATTTCCTAAGTTTAAATAAATAAATAAATAATGTAGATCTAGACCTATATTATTTTAATTTGGCTTTCTTTTATTATTCATGAGGATGTTGCTTTATATGGGCTATCAATAAATTCAATTTAGGATTTTAGGATAGGGCCTATCTTATTCTAAGCCTAAGGCCTATAACACCTCTTCTCCTTAAAATCGTACCTTTCCCAGACACAGAGGAGTTTTAAAAAGAAATATATTGCAGTTATATTATAGCCTAGTTTTTAAACGTTTTTTTTTTTGAGACAACGAGACCAAGCCAATTCATAATGAAACTTACCACTGATGTTAAAGCTGTTGGTATTCTGGACAGTCTCCATTTCAGAAGATTCGATAGGACTTCTAAGTCAACTCAATGTTTCCCCCTTCCTTTGTTTTGTAAATCTAGATCTACATGGAGAGTCTTGCTCTTTGTGTGGTTTTTCCAATTTTTTTGTAGTCATTCATCTACATATGCCTTAACTTATCCAACTAAATCCGAAAAAGGGAAGGTGTAATTCTGTAGGCTATGGTTGGGGCTATGGATTATCCTCAAAGCTCAACACAGTTTTGGGAAACCTCAGTTTTCATTAGTTTTACACCCTTCTTTTGCGACTTCCTGCTCTCAAGCATCTCTGAGTCTTCTCCGATGCGTTACTGCGCATGAAAGCAACTGCAAAACTTGAAATTAACAAAAGAGAATGTTGCAAGTTGAAGCAATCAATCTGGACTTTTTAAAAATAAAAATGTAATTACAGATCTCTGTATAGACATCTTTATTCTGTATATTTTTAATTTGAATGCGTTCTGGTTTCTTACGAAACTATAAAACCTATCACCACTTTGTTTGATGATAAATTTAACCTTCGACCTTTCAGGTAACAATCATAACTAAACTAGCCTAAGATTAGCCCAGTGGGCCGAAGAGAGAGAGAGCAAACAGAGAAGTAAAATCCACAGATCAACCTATCGCATCACTGATAAGAGAAAACTCCGGTTGCAGGTGTTCACTCTTCAACACCGCCAGACACGCCTCCTTTCCCCATCCATATATCTATTTCGAATGGATTAAGATCTACATGTCTTACTCGAAGGTCAGCACAATCTTAATTTAAGATATTTGGATCCTCAGTGTACACATTTCATCCATTCTAAATACATGTAGCCTAGATCTAGAGTTACATAGATTGTATTCTAAATCTAGATCTAGATAGCCTAAGAAATCTAGATCTACTCATGATCTAGTCTAGGTTCTTGATCAAGATCTGGATCATCAAAGTTCTACATTACCGTAACTCTGTTATCTTTGGTCTAGAGATGTGAATTTATTTGAACATCCAGGAACTGGAGAATCCATAGAATTCTAGATTAGGATTTACTCTATAAATATGACATAATGATTATGAGAGAAAAAGGGCCTATGGTATCTAATAAGCATCTTTATATCTATCAATCCTGCATTCCTGTGTCATGTTGAAATGTACCAACACCTTTTGTACACTTGATGATGAAAATGAGTGCAATTAATAGAAAAAAATTGTACCGGTACAAATACAAATAAATTAATATTTTCCCCTGGAGGTAGATCTAGCAGCTTCTTGATTTGATGGAATCTATTGTGTCTCTTATAGTCATGATTTTTTAGCTCTTTTGGTTAAGACTCATCCTTGGGTTCATTGAGGATTGAGTCTAGTTATATATAATGATCCCTACATACATCTCAAGGTTATAAGGAAAAATTACAGGGGGGATGGGGTTAGGAATCTTTGTTGGGAGGAAACAAAGCTCTCTCCCTAGTTAAACGTCTGACTGGTATAAAAAAAAGGTCTTACAGAACTTGAACACATTATACTGACACAGTGACAGTGATCCAATCGTTGGGAAACAAGGTGGCTGTCAGAGGGAGGCTCGAATCATGGATCTACTGTGATGGAAGCTGATGCTCTACCCCAGGACAAAATGTGATTAATGATTATCAGAAGCAAATATAAGAACTTCTCAGACTAGCATGAATATTTGCTTTCAAGTGTGGAATGACAAATTTACAGTACGGTAACAAAAAAAAAGTATAAGAATCGTTTTAATTTCTTGACATTTCTGGAGATGCGTACTTCTCTAACAGGTCTATGATTTTATCGAATTACCCAAAAAATGAGTTTAAAAAATCTAATGCTTCTTGTGCTTGCCAGTATCAGGTAGATGCAAAATGTCAACCACTTTTTTCAGCCTTTATAGACACATTTCTTCTCATTTGATTTTAGCTATTCGTGAACTAACATCTATCTATCTATCTATCTTGTGACCGCAGTCAAGCATTTGCTATGACTATCTTTTTTCAGCTCCCACTGTCCTACATTTCACAAGCGAGATTGTCCCACGATATTCCTGGGTCTTGCTGGAGTTGATCAATACATGAACTAACATAATAAACTTGTTGTGAACACTTTATAAACATTGCAGCTGGGAGAGGAGGTAACAAGGACCTGGAAATATGTTTGTCCTCATCATTTTGAGCATCTCCCTGCCTCTATGTCTGGTGATGGTGGTATTCAGCTGCCTCAACTGTTTCCAAAGACAAAAATTTCAGGTACTAGATTTTATTTGTAGGTTTTGCTGTTTTCTTTTTACCATTGTTGTCGTTATTGCTTTACTTAAATCAATCTAGAAAATGCTTCTTAGTTTAAGTTTTTAAAGTTATATGATCGGTTTCTGATTTGTTTTTATCTCTGTTAATTTTTTCTGTAACTAGTATTGTGAAAATAAATAACTATAGGCTTAACAGTAATAACGATATTATACTGTGAACAGAAAAATATAGTTTGATTTAAAGTCTTATAAAAATGGATACCTCATCAAAGAGCTAAGAGTTTTAGCTTGATTACAAGACATTTATTTTTTGAAGAAATGAGGGATAAATTGATGAAAAGATACATACAGTATTGATTTTTGTTTAGCCGATATTATTTTTTTTCCATTTTGTGAAAAGAATGTTTACAGTTCATGTTTTTAAACCGTCAATACCAAACAATAATTTTTTGTTTTGTTTTGCCATGGTATAATACAAAGCTTCGTGTCTATCCTCATAGACTTTTGAGAACAACCAGTCTGGTAGAGCACAAAACAATCCTTCCTTTACTGTGGACATCACTGATTCACAAGGCAATGAGCATGTGGCAATTGAACCATTGCCAGACATCCTGGCCAAAGCCACAGCAGCAGCACCGTTACGCCCTAAGATAATATGTTCAGAAAGGGGCAAACAAGATGCTACTTTATCATTAGTCAGTGAGTAGTTTGATCAATGTTGTCTGATAGAAGGTTTTATATATTTGTGAGGCAACTTGGGTGGATAAAGCATGTCTCATCTTTTTAAAAAGTTATTTGTAGTGTGGTGAAAAGGACCAAAAACATATATTTATTCTTTCATTTATAGAACCAGAAATAACCAGTTTCACAAAAAAATTCAAGCGATTTAGTTTATCTCACATTTTTATTTCTCTAATGGGTTACTAGTAGTTTTAGGCTTAAAAGTTAATTATTTTTTTCCTCAGTGGATTTTGATTGTGTTTTGAATATGTTTTTATTTAGTGAAATGCAAAATAATGAAACTATTATTAGAAAAATGTACTTCTATCTTTTCTTTAAAAAGTTTGATCAATATGTAAAATTTCACCATTAAAAGTGTGAAAGACAAACATTTATTTTGTTTCTTATACTACAGGTGTACAGCGCTCCTTCCCAAGAGAGCAAATCCAATATTTGAATGAAGTGGAATCAGGCTGGTTTGGAAAAGTATGTCTATTTCATTCTTTAATGACATTCAGCCAGTTAAAATAATTTTAAAACATGCATAGCTGCCACCCAGTACGTATAATACATAATTAATACATATGATACGTCGGTATACTGGTTGAAAAAATACGTTTTTGAGGGTATCCAACTAAAAATTGGATGTCCTGTCCATTGCTCATTGGTGGTATGGTGGTGGTGGTGGTGGCAGTAGTAGTACTAGTAGTAGCAGCAGCAGCAGCAGTAGTAGTGGTAGTAGCAATAGCAGTAGGGGTACCAAACCCTTGTCCTAAGGCAATTTAACTTAATTTTAATTGTTTTCGTTTTTTGTCATGTAATTAAGCTTTGGAAATTTTTTCTAATCTGCCTTACCAGTATTTTAAAGTTTTAGTGTACAATTTTATTACAAAGTTGTATAACTATTGAGTAAAATGCACGTCTTATTATTATTATTATGAATACTATTGTTAATATTATTTTTATTCTTAGGCCAACTATTATTATTATTTTAATTATTATTATTATTTTTATTATTATTATTATTATTATTATTATTATTATTATTATTAATATTATCATTATTATTACTATTATTATCATTATAACAAGTTTTGATATAAATCAGATTCGGAAAATTATTCATGCTATTGTTTGTATAAGTAAAGAATAGACATATTTTTTCTAGATTAAAAAGATTGTAGGCTTGATTGCAAACTGTCTAGACATAATTGTTCTATTGAAAAGAGTTTGAGAAGACATAGTGGTGATTAAGGTAGTGACAAATTGAAAAGAATAGGCAGGCCATTGTGATTTTATTATTTCTAAGAAAAGTTTTAAGTCATTTTTATCTATCTAAATCTTGTATTGGACAAATAGAGTGTGATGCTCAATAAACTGTAGATAAGTCTATTGAAAGAACATGATGATAAGGATTGCTGTTCGCTTCCTTGATGCACCTCATGTAACTGTATCAAAATTTGCACACAGGTCCTTGACTCTGAAGCATCCAAAATAATCAGTGGCTGTGACAAGTCAAGAGTAATGGTGAAGATGCTCAAAGATGATGCTTCCAAATTTGAACAAAAGCAGTTTCTGGATGAAGTTCTGGCATTTAGGTGAGATTTGGTTAAGGATGCCTTTAACAGTGGGACCTCTGTAATGGTTTCAACAAATCTTATTACAATTGCTCTCTTTTAAATAAAGAGTAGTTTTATCTCCTATAAAAAAAATAGCAAATAAAGAAATCAAGGGCTGTAAAAGAGGAGTAACATTTTGATTATAGTTGTTCGTTAAGAGACTAGTGTTAAAATAAACGTTAGCATAATTATTTCACCAAGTTTTTCGTGTGTGAGCCGGAACAATATTTTTTGTGTGGGCTGATATAAAATGTTTTTAGCATTGAAGGCCACTTTTTAGTCATTTGAAGAATATTTTAAAGTCTGTACATCTTTTGTTGCTGTATTTTTTGTTTCTTTGTTGACTCGTGCTCTCTTTATACGCTTAATCTTTCAGATCTATTTAACAAAGGCAATGACACTTTATTATCAATCACAGAGAATTTAGTCTCCTGGCAAGCCTCGTTATAAGGCTGAATCTTAAATACACATTTAGGAATTGAATATGAAACATTGTCGGTGTGTTATCAAATTAATGCCTTGATGGCAACAAGTGCCTTTTCCTAAATGTATTATTAAGTAGTGCTACAGTCATAAACCGAAAAAAAAAAATAATGATAAGATTAAGCCTGCTTATCTAGAAGTTTATTGCTACTCCTGATGGTTTTTTATTTGTATTTACAGTAACACTTTATCAACGATCATAACATTGTTGCAAAATTGTTTTCTCATTTATTGTTTTATGATTTCTCTCATGCTTTAGATGCCTGGAGCATGCTAACCTTTTGGGACTTCTTGGTCAGTGTATTGAGACGACTCCCTTTCTTATTCTCTTGGAGTTTGCTCCACATGTAAGGCGACCAGTTTGGTGCAAACTTTCAAGAATAATTTGCATGAATAATGAATTACGTTGAAATGCTTGAGTGTACATATTAGGTTGAAGTATTTCTTGCTTAATTTAAAATTTCAATTATGTAATTGTTTGTTTGTATTTAAGTGTTTGGTTAATATGTTACATATTCATTTCTATGAGTCTTTTGGAGTATCCTAGAAGGGGATTGAACTGGTCCAAGTGGTATTGCTTTGGTCTTGTAATCCCTGGTTAAAAAAAAAAAAATTCCGTGTGAAATTGTCAGACGTTAGTTTTGGGATCCATCCTCAATATATCTTATATAGTGATGACGTAAGCTGATAAGCAGAAAAACAAAACAAAAAGAAAAGAAAAAAACCAGCTCATGTATCATAGTGTAGTCCCTAGCCCTCTACTTAGCCTGATGTTCCTTTTAACTGCATTGTATCTGTTGTCAGGGCAATCTGAAGACTTTTCTCATAGAGCACAGACTAGAGGTGGATGCCTTGATCAAAAGAAACAGACTGCACGGGTTTGCTGCGGATGTTGCTGCTGGTGTGGCTTGCCTCCATAGGCATGGCTACATTCACAAGTAAGAGCCTTATGGGCGTATTGGTTGAATCAACCTGTGTCACTTATTTTTGTGAAAATCATTGCTTATTTGTTATTACAGTCTATTGAATGAGATCAGCAAATGGGAACAATGATTATTATTTGTAATCTACTTATTAACTTGATTATTGTGCTTAAGGGGCGGTATCATTTGTAGACCTTTGTGATCAATGATCAAGTGTTCAATTGCCTTGCAGCTTTATGTGATGTCTAGATAGTTTGGTTTAGCCATTACACATGTTCATAAACAATCTAATTTGCACATGTACATAAAAAATCTAGTTGGCAACTTCAAATGTAAAATCATATCTAGTTTTTTGCATTTGTGTGGAGGGTACACACACACAAAAATTCTTTAAGAATATGAAAGTGTGCTGTGTTGTGCCATGGTAGAAATATGATTACAATTTTTACTCAAGAAAAAAAAATGGATAAAGAAAGCCCCTCAAAATTGTACAAGATAGGTGAATCTATGGTGATTTGATTAGACTGCATCTATAACTTCCTGTATAGTATTTATATGGTATGAGGTTCGTATGGGGAGACTCAAAGTCGATTCAATTATGTTCTGTTTGGCATTTGGGCCCATTGATTTCTACAAAAATAAAGTAAACTTGATTATGAGTAGAACAATATCATATTCATCCAAGCTAGCAACCTATTTAATCACTTAGATGTGTGTCGTACAACGTAGTGATATGTTGATATCTAAATAAATGTCCTTTGTTTTCCATCCTCAGTGACTTGGCAGCAAGAAACTGTGTAATCATGGCTGACTATACAGTCAAGATTGGAGACTATGGCATTTCAGACATTGTCTTCAAGGTACACAGCTTGTAAATAAAGTTAGCTCTTTTAAGTGGCTAATGTTCAATTAGTTTATTTTTTTCCACTAGATATATTTAAAGCTGCCAACTACCCTACACTTAAATGTTTGTGCATTCAAATACTCAAATATTATGACAAATGCTGATCTGTTAGAGATAATTCAAAACAAACTGAAATAGCATTGATTAAAAGATGTGCTGTGATGCCAATTTTCCGTGAATTTACGGAATTCCGTAAAAAAATAATCGTTTGTCAAAGTTCCGTAAAAAAAAAATCACCACCCGAGTTCCGTCAAGGTCTGTCGAAGTTCTATTAAAAAAAAGAAGTCGCCGGTCCGAGTTCCGTCAAAGTTCTCCGCCCATGTCAGTTCAGTCGTGAATTGATTTACGGAAACGGGAAAAACAATTTAAGCGAACCGGAAGAAGTTTGTTGTTATTTTTATTTCATGAATTGTTTTAACCCTTTCAATTTTTTTTGTTGTTCTTTACTTTCCCTTTTCTTTGTGACTGTAAGATGGGGAAGCGGGTGTCTCCGCTCTTCTGTGCCTCTGTGCCCTGTGAGCCTAATTTACAATAATATGGTCATTACTAGTAATTTGATTTGCTAGCATATTGTTTGTTTTTTTAATTCTCAAAGTTATAAATATTTTTTCTTTTCTAAAAAAATATGTGAGATGTCTAGTTATGGTCATGTGCAACGTTGTCTTTCCCAGGAGGATTACATGACCTCCGGCTCTGATCTGTTGCCCATTAGGTGGATGGCTCCAGAGGCTCTGGCCCAATCAAATGGAGTTTGGACTGCTCGGCCGGGAAACAAAGCTTCAGATATGTGGTCAGTGTCCACTTTTAGTACTAGATAATTAGAGTGGTTGCTTCTTATGTTTTAATAAAATTGAGTTCTAGAAACAGATCTTTGTTTTTGAAAATAAATTGCTTCATTTTACTTATGCCTTCAATGATTTGGTTTATTGGAATAATATTCATTTAACCTTTTCACATTATGTGATGATTTGAGACCTATCCCTTGTGTGCGCACTATTTTGGGAAGTTTTCACAAATTTATGAAAGCTAAAAGGTTTGATTTTGATTATGTTGAAATGGAAGGGGTATGCAGAACAATGCAATGAGGTGTATTAACACAAGAGCATATCAATCGCGCACAGCATGTGTGCTGCGTGATAGGAAAAGTATATATATCTCCCAATGCTGATTGTAATGAGGAACATTTTTCTCTACCTCCCTTGAAATGCTCAATCTTTATTCATGAGCTTAGCGTGCTGGAGCTCACCTGTATATTTATATTGCTGCATTACTGATACCTTTTCTTATTCATTTTCTTTTGTTGTCTATAAACACTTGGCAAACAGGGCGTTTGGTGTGCTGCTGTGGGAAGTCTTCTCATTCGGAGACCGTCCTTACGGTGCGCTGACGGATGAAGCCGTGCTACAGGGCGTGTTTCTTGATAAAGTTTTGAAACTTGCAGAGCTTGATTCCAGACTGAATGATCGAGACAGACTGTAAGCATAGTAAATTTATACTGTTTCTTTTCATTAAGATATGGGCAAAAACTGTTATTTTTATGTAAATATTACTATATACTTTCCTTTGTTTGGTAAATAATGTTTCTAAATTTCCCATGGGGATTAATAAGGTTTGAATCATTCTGAGTGACATGATTTTTGAAGCTTCACAGGCTTTTCATTAATGCAATTATCACCATATTTCACGGTATGAACAAAAGAAATCTGTTGACTAATTGGATCATGATTTGCTTATGATATTATTTGCATACCTTAGAGTAATAAAAGTACAATTGGTCGCATGCTCGTTGGCCGAGCGTTGGGGAACCAAGAGTTAGGGTCCTGATCGTGCTCTGTAAACGGCTCTGGTGGACATTGATTGCCAATACTTTCCTTGCCTTGTTTTATGTCTTCTTTGAATCAAGGGTTTCAGTCAGCCGTTTCATGCTGGATTGACACAGGGGGCATTGCACCAACAGCACCACCAATTCTAATTGTTTTAAGCAGCAGTTTTTATTTCAAGGATCATAAGTTGGAAACGATCATAGTTTCTGGTTTAGTTTTATATGAAGGTGGTTTAATTCTATTTGCTTCATGTGATGCAGAAGGAGCATCTGATACCGCCATTAAATGTTCTTCCTGTATTTGGGAATAAAATTGTTATTGAGTCAAAGAATGTCTGATGACTGTAGTAACTGATACCTTATAATACTTCCTGTATTTACGATTTTAACTGTTGTCCATACAGTGCTATGGAGTGAAAAGTGAAATAACTTGTTCTTTATCTGTGAAAAGCAAATTTATGCTTCAGGGTGACAACATGCACTCTCATGAATAACAAAGCCCTTTTTGTCTTCCCATGCAGATGGCAGATCATAGGTCAGTGTTGGCAGGAACCAGCGCAGCGGGTGGAAATTGAGCATCTGTATCAGCAGTTGGACCGCTTGATTTCAGCCAGGAGAGATACCTTTGAAGTTCCTATGGATTTTGAACAACGCTGGAGCGAGCTTCCTCCAAGCAAAAGAGCTTCCAGCGCTGATACCGAACTGGGCAGCCGCACCGCTCTGGCTGGGAGTTTTGTTAGCAGCACGACTACTGAACGCTCCTCGGTAGCCTCCATCAACACAGAGGCGGTGTCGGAGATCACTGTTAGTTCAGAACTTCCTGAAAATTCTTCAGCTCCCTACGCTCATGCTTATGATGGCAGTGGTGATATACAGGAAGGATTCACAGGTGCAACTGAAACTAAGACCAGCAAATCTGGTGCTGTTGGATCGGGCGATGCACAAAACTTTGTCTCCCTGGATGTGAACGCAGATGTTGTTGTTGAACATGGGAATCAGGAAGCTGTTGTTACCCCGGTCAAGCCCATTGCTGTGATGAGCAGTACTCCATCAGATCAAATACAGTCTGAAATTTCTGAATATTTTTCACCTTTGACATCTACACCAAACACCTTATATGACACGGCTATTGAGGCCTCAAAAACTGCTGAGAGCGGATCAAAAGATTCTGAGTTAGTGGGCATTGACTCTTCTTTTCAGTCTATTGAGGACGAGGCAGAGTTAACCTCAATTAAGCCAGAACTTGATGACAGCAACGAACCACAGGATACATCAGGAGATTTCACTGAATTTGTGAGGACCTCACCAACAGCGAAAAGCTTAGATTTTGGTGATTTTGAATCTTCCCATCTTGATGCTGAAGCTGAGGTCTCAGAGGATGCTACTTTAGGCATCAGTTCAGATTTTTCAGACTTTAAAGGTGCTAGAGAAGACTTTTCCACAATAGGAGAAACAGACAAAACTGCTGATCAGAGACGACAAATAGAGGCTGAGAATCCTGTTCCAGAAAAAGTAGAAGGGCCGCAGAGTCTGTCTCTGCAGTTTGACTCCTTGAACTTTGACAGTCTTGCCGAAGATAATTTAGAGGGTAAATTTTCTCCCTCTAGAGTGGAACCAGAGCCTGAAGACCTTAAACCTCACGATATATTGGTTCCTGGGACAGCCCAAATGTCTGAAAGTGGGCTGGAAATTGAAACGGTTAAAGCCCCCAATCCTGGTCCCCTTTTGGATGAGGATGTTGACCAGCTTGTGCAATCCTCGAACAAGTTGGAACTAGCTTCTCTTGGAAACATTTCAGTTCCCAGCTTGCCTTCCGAGCCCGCCCAGTTTGTTCTACCCGAGGCCCCAGTTGTCCCGACACCGGTGCCAGCCCAGGCAATGGCGTTCACTGACGTCCCCGAGCCCCGGCAATCTCTGGAGCAGAGTCTGGCTGCCTTGCCTGCTCAGGTTCCGGCAGGAGATGCTCTGGACAAGAGCCAGGAGTCGCTCATGGCAGTCCTGGGTGAATCCCTGGAGTCCCAGCCAAAATCTCAAGAGTTTGAGCCAAACCGGCCGGAGGACATGGTCACTGAAGCCCCATCAGACTCTGAAAAGGTAGGTACCGCTAGAAAATTTAAATCTGAAACTGCTGTGCATTCTCTCCGCAATGTAGAGGAAGAAAAGAGACTAACATCTGATTTGGACTCAGACAGTGGTAAAACAGATTTTAATCATCATCATTATCCTGCTACAACTACAGGTGCGGAACTGGAAGAGGCCTTGTGGGATAGGCCAGCTATTCAGACCATGGATGCCTCTTCTAGTGATTTGTGTAAAGCATATCCAAATTCAACATCTGGTCAGTATGAGATTAATGCTGGTAACTTGGAGGAGCATGAATCTATCATTGTGAACCACTTTGAAGTTGCTGATAAAAAATCAGATATTTTGTGTAAAAGTGACAAAAAAACAAAGATTATTTCTCCTGACCAACCTGAAATTTCTCACCAGGATGTTTATAAGCCGAGCTTTCAAGGTCCCTTGCTCAATGGACACGAGCTCACTGATCATCTCACGGTCTGTGAAGATAGAAGCACCTTTCCCAGCCAGCACTACGAGTGCGTGGATGTCGGGCCCTTGAGTCCTGACGATGACGTCACAGCCGACTCGGGCATTCTCAGCGGCAGACAGGGCCATTTTTCTGACAGCGCTAATGACGACGACGACGACGACAATGATGATTACGATAATGACGAAGAAGTGGCAGGAGGTAGCTCTATCACTGGGCTCCCAAGGACAGAGTCTCCCCTCAGCGCTCCGAGCCCGGCAGATTCTGACTCTGACGTGAGCACGAGCAGCAGCACCAGCACGTCTGGCAGCTCTGGGGGGGAGTACAGCTGTGACAGCGGCCAGCACACTCCCCGCCCCGCCCTCGACACCGGACAGAGGTCTGGGCCGCCCCTGGACACAGGCCAGGCCAGTCACCGCAGGTACGGCAGCTCCGCGCCGGAGAAGAATTCTGGAGCAGAGGAAGAGACTCTGGAGATGATCACAGACATGTACCTCTCGAAAGGTGTCAAGTCGCCGAGGGTTTTCGAGATGCGTCCTTTGGAAACGATTCCTGAGGATCAGGTTCTTGCTTCCCCTGTGCTGTATAGAGACAACTCCACAGCAACCCCTTCTGACACAAGCTCATTAGAAGTTAAGTATGAGGATCTTTTCGGCACTGATGGATTTGAGTGGGACGATCTGTGTGAAGATTCTGTGGGAGATGAACCGAGACTAAACTCTGAACCTGCTGCCAATTCGTTATCACAAACCAGTGTTTCTTATCAGACCACAGACTTGGATGCTCCTATTAGCAGTACCAGACAAGCGTTGCACCATATACTCAGTCGAACTGGTCTGCTTAACAAAGCATCATGTTCTTCCGATTCCAGCAACAAACAATACAATTCTGAACCTTCGTCATCTGTTTTCTCACTCGATCATCCGTTGCCATCAACTCAAACTGTGTTTTCATCATTATCTCATTCAAACCGCAGCTTTTCTTCTGGGGGAGAAATCAACTCCAGTATATATTCTCTTGCAGAGGACTATTCGTTTGACTCTGACTCGTTATCTGAAGTCTGTGATAAAAGTAGTGTCCACAGCTTTGAGCATGAAGAAGCTGAAGAGCTTGCGCTAGACACGGACAATAGCCTTGGATCTCACTCCCCTCCCATCACCCCATCTTCCATTTTGCCCCCTGACCTTGCTTCCGTGCCCCCTAAAGTGCCCATTTCAGACATTGCGTGTGTTGCCGACCCTCTCCTGCCCTCGTACTCGGGCCAGGGCTCAAAGCCTTCTCATGCTGATGAGGTAACACAATAACTGCATGGTATACATTTTAACATCGCTTTCTTTGTCCTTGTTTTGCCTCGTCCCAAGTTCTTGCACCCTTTGGTTTCTGTAAATTGTGATTTAAGCTTTCAAAGTGACACCATATAGCAACACTCAGTGTTATAAACTAAGCTAATATTTGGCTGCTGGAAAACTTCCCACTTGGAGGCAAGGTTGGTTCTGGATGTAACGTCCTTTTTATTGCTGGTGGCTGTCGTCTACATGTTTCTACAGAACTATGTTTTTTTTCTTCCCCTCCACCTTTTAATTTTTAGCAAGCTTTAATAATCTTGTATTAGTTTTAAAGATTTGGAAAGTTCAGATACTTGGATCAACATTTTTTCAGCTTCCTGTAGTTTTCGTGAAAAAAAGATACTCTCTGACCTTATGTTCAGTAGTGCCCAAGATGATCTGTAGGCAGATATGTCTCATTTGTTCTAAAGTTTGTTATGAACAGAGGTGCACATACTCTTCGAATCTCAAAATAATTATCTTAGATTTTGCCTCTCACTTTTTGGGATGCTGATCATTGAAGAGAAAGTTAGTCATCCTCAGACACATGTCTTTGAATTAAACAGATCGCTAATCTCTTGAACTAAGCAGGCTCCACCATCATCCTTTGTTTAAGCACACTGGATTAACGAGAGAAAACGTAGCCATCAAACGTCAAACTCAAAGCAAACCTTCACCTTTTTTTCATCATTCAGAATGCACCATGAAAATTTGGAACTTTTGTGGAATGCACCTTTGAACTATGCACCAATATTTAAAACTATTGTCAGTTTAAATAATGGCATGGCATCCTAAATTGTAAGGATACAAATTTCAATTAAGTTATCATTGTATGAGGAACAAGATTGCAGCTCAAAGTATGAATATTTTTCTGCAGATTGAGTCTTCACAAATGGATTCTGTGAAAAGAGTGGAGTGATTTAACCATTATAATCTGTGTGCCTGTTCAACTGTTCCAATAGTCATATATAAAAGTTTTTTGTTGTTGTAATTTTAACTTATGACTGAAAAATTTTTTGGGGAGAGAGTTACTTATAAAACACTTTTGTTTTGTTCTGCTTTCACCTACATGTATATCTAACCAATTCACAAAATTTCATCTGGCAATATGCATAATCTTAAATAGTGTTATAGCAATTATAGATTTAATCCCCAAACCTTTTTTGAGGGAATTTAGATTTCTTAAACCTTAAAACCAAATATACAACTTATCTCTCTTGGCATGGATAGATTTTAGTTTAGTTACGAGAGAAATCAAGCGCTCTCCCAACCTTTACCCTTTTTGTGAAGGACTGCTATCTTAAAATAAATAACATTGTTTTACAAAGTTAGAACAGTAACAGATGATAATTTTAAAAAATTGCTCACAAAACACTGTGATATTTGGTCTTGAAAAAAGTATCTTTTAAAAAAAGGGATGAAACTGAAACTAAGTGAGAAGATAAGATATAACTTTATTTGTCCTTTAAAGGCACATTTGATGGTCCGTATATACAGCATGACAGTGTAGACAGTTACGACATGAGTTATTACAAATACCGATACTCATCACAGCATCAATAATAATAATAACAATAACAATAACAATTGTCATAATAATAATAATTATTATCAGTATTATTATTTAAAGAATAACACAATGGTCTGAAAAAGAAAATTGTATTCCATTTTTTTTTATTTATTTTTTTTTTTTACAAACGTTTAAGTGCTCTAGGCAGAAAGGCTGTGTTAATTTGCTGTTTTGAGCTTATTTATTATCAAATTTCCACAATGACATTTCTGCAAACTTAGTGAACAAGTTCAGGGTTAATTCCTAAGTATATGCCAGCCTTTATTAGTTACACATCCGGTTAAATTCAATTGAAGCAAAGCAAACATTTGTTCAGTCAACTTAATGTAGTTGATATATAGGTGGATATGAAAGATAAGCTAAACCAGGCTTAGTAGTATGGATTAGAGTGATCACTACATAATGTCCTATGTTGTTGTGTTGAAGTGAGCCATAAATATTCACATTTCTATAAACAGTTCTGATATTTTAGCGGTTTCCTTTAGAGGCATGGTCTTTACTAATTAACGAATCTCAATATAATATGTTTGATGTTGTCAAGCATCTCAATTTTCTATTCTATTCGAAGTCTTGTTGTTTAGCTCAGTAGGCTTTGATTAATTTTATTGTTATGTTATGTATTAGTTGCTTTGACCCTCCCTTAGAATTTTGTCTTTAGAACATGCGTGTAGGAATTAAATTTGTGCCCCTTTCTTTTTGTGCATGTCAGTCAATTTGTTGCTAGTTTTTGTAATTTCTTTAGCTCTTCAATATTATGAATTCTTATTTCGTAATGGGATTTTTTTTAAAGTTAGCAGTGGTTTTTTTTTTCCTTTTCCTGCAACAGTTTAAAAAATAGTCATATTTTTGGGGGTGTTCGGCCTTTTTGTTTATTTGTATTGTTGTTGTTGTTTTTGGTTTACTTTGCAATACTCTCTAAATACCACGTTTTGTGTTTTAAAAATAGACAAGAAAGGGAAAGATATGGTTGAAAGAAATGTCAGACAAGAAAGGGAAAGATATGGTTGAAAAAAATAATCATTTGTTATGTGCAGGTAATTATTTAAAGGATATAATTTCTTCAAATTTTTTAATATAATTTTTTTTAATTTCTCAACCGTCCAGAAGCATCACAGTGCATGCAGATCAAATAGAAGCTTATTGGTAGATTTTTAGATTGAGTGCTCTAGTTTGTTCCGATAAAAATTTTTTGTTGAGATAATATTTTTTTCTCTAAAACATAAATGTTAGATACTTCATCTTCCGTTTCATTGACCTGCACTCCCATAAAACTTCCATGTTTTAATTTACTTAAATTAGGCTGGATGTGGTGATAAAAAGTTTGCTACCATTTAAATATTTGCCGCAATGGTACATCACAGACAGATGGTTAGTTTAATACATTTGCTGAACAACAACAACAACAACAACAGCAAAACCACTGGAAAAGTGCTCTCATTTGTTTACTGGATGAACAATCATACACTAATCTGCACTTGATGGTTGCTTTTTATTATACTTTTTTCTTTTCTTTTCAAGATCTTGTTTTATGTGTATTTAATTTCATGGTCATCTTTGTCTACTTGTGGTTGATACGGTATTATTTGTGGACAGGGCATTAATTCAAACAATTATATATTGGTATCTATACTTGTTGTACCTTTATATATTAAAACATTCCACTTATTTTTAAATAGTTGGTATACTCAAACAATATATGAGTAATCATTTCCAAACTCAAATCAACATAAGTCTAACTTCAAAAGTCAAATATTTTCGAATGTTGGGGATAACTCTTCATAAAACTGATCATATGGAAAAGAATAAATGGAAAATAATGAATAAGAATTTTGACAAAGAAATCTATTAATATATCTCTCTTTTTGCGAATCTATATTTTTGCTCAAAATAAAACAAGGACTAATTTTATCTCATTTTTGATTTGGCATAATTAAGTTAAAAGTTGCTAAGTAGTGATTTATTTTTTCTTGAATAACTGAATATTATGCATGTATTCTACAACACATTTAGTCTTAATATTTAAATTTGAATTTGGGGGGAAAAGGTAAATGCCTTTCCATTTTGCTAATTATTTCATAGGGTTATATGTATTTTTTTTTTTTCTAAAATCTTTTTGTGCATGATATTAAGACAAAGTTTATTTCATTTTTTATTTCTGTATCTCCAGTTGAAATCAAAATTTATATGTGTGTGTGTATTACCATGAGTGCCATTTTCTAAAACCACATATAATTTATCCCCAGAATTCAGACGCTACGTCTTCCAGCATGGCAGAGTGGGATTTACTGGGGCTGGAGACGAGTCCCGCACCTCCCGAGTCTAGCGCAGACTCTGCCATAGAAAGCACTTCCTCTTCAGAGCCAAACCAAGCAACGTTGATCGACTTGTTGTAAATCATTTGTGTGTGTGTTGTTGTTTTTTTTAGTTAATATTAGAGAGAAATCGAACAGGAAACTCCACACGCAATATTGTTGGTGTGTGTGTCTGTAGGTGCTAATTTTATACTGTAGTGTGTTTTTGCTGTATCTGTTTGGGCTGTAAGTATGAAAAACAATTGAAATCACTCGTGCAAAAGGAAACCTCCGTCTGTGCTCTTCCCTTCTTACTAATCTGAGAAGAGCCTTTTCTGCAAAGATTTCATTTTTTCCCTGTCTCAATTCCATCTTGCTCAGACAACAGCTTTAGTGTTTTGTGTGTTGAAACAAAATGCTGAGATTGTCTTGTTCTAGGGGTGCTATTAAAAACAATGAGATCGTCCTTGCTCTGCTGAATGTGTAACCCCTGTCTCTTGAATTGACGTGCTACTTTGTTTCCACATAAATGATCTCATAGGATTTGTTAAATTTTGAATCTGGTGCATCCGTCATTTAGTAGGATTGTGTTTAGAAAAATTGTTAAAACTTTTAAGCCCACATGTATTTGTTCATTGTCTTAATATTGTTTTCATTTCAATGCATTGTAATGTTGCTAAAAAGAATATATTCTGTAAAAATGTTAAAGAATTTAAAAAAATATTCTGAATGAATAATACCATTGAAAGCCACAGAAATCAAAATGTTTGTAAATAATATATAGGTGTTTTTTTTAAAGCATGTGAGAAATAGGCAGCAGAGCATGAATGTTGTGTCTTTGTTTATAGTAAACTTTGTCAACGTTGGAATTTGATTTTGCAATGACGTAATGTTATGAAATAAACAATGTGTTAAGCTTAAATTAAGAGAGACCAAAATTGACCTACAGTGGAACCTCACAAAACAAAGTCTGATAAATTGCATTTCTCATTAACCAAATTTTACAAGAGAATAGGTTATTTGTTCTCGTTGGCTCTATTAAAATCAGATTCATAATTCAAAGTTTTTTTGGTTTGATTCTCTTAATTCGAAGCTCACACAACCAATAGGCATTATAAAAGTACCATCTCTCAGGCAAAATTCAATGCATATTGTTGCCCAAGACATGATTGTAAAAGAAATGGGGTTGGGAGAAAGTTGCTACAAAAAGAAAACTATATAAAACGATCATAAATGTAGTTTTTCATATTAGGTAATAAACTGTCTACAAATTTTAACACTTTTGTGGTTCAGGTAAGTCCCCTTCTGTAATTTGAAGTTTAGATTAAATCCCAAGCAATTTGAATTATGAGGTTTCCACTGTATTGTTTGTTTTAAGTCTATCAATAAGTACATATTATTTTTAGCCCTATTTACAAAAAAAATCTTAAATGAGTGGTTCAGGTTGTTTAAAAATGTTGCTCTTTAATAAGATTGTTTACCAAAAATAAACTTGCTTTATTGCAGCATTTTGTAAAAAAAAAAAAAAAAATTTCCAAAGAGTTTCAGTATTACTGAGTACGTTAGTTTCCCATATCTTTAAAAAAAAATGAATTCAGACATTCAAAAGCTATTCTTTGAAATATACTTTTCAGTGTCCAAAATATCTGCAATAAGTATGAAAATAGTTGAACTTTTTATTATTGTGTAGCTATTGGTAGTTTTGGTGACTGAGCAAAAGTATTTTTAACACACAGTGGTCATTGTAAAGCAAAGTTATATTTGCATGAAAACTAAAAGACCAAAAAACACCTTTTTTTTATTTGAACGTCTTAAAATCTCAATTTTAAAAGTTCAATTTGCATAGGTTGTTCTCTCAATAAGAAATATTTTCATTGGTCATTTAATAAGACCAAATATAGGAATTTGCGTTTGAGTTGGTTTTAACGTCCAATGTCAGCATGTATAGACTACATTGTGGACGGACCCCAAGACTGACGTCTGACAATTTTATGTGCTACCACACACAAGATAGGTCGGGGATACCATGACTCCTGTCTTAGCTGATCACATTAAACTGACACCGACCCAACAGGTAGGGGCAAAATCACCAGGGCTCGAACCACTGACCTCCATCGTCGAAACCTTATGTTCTACCCCAGGGCTACCGCGCCCCCCCTCAAATAAAGGAACTTCAATAGCCAGTTTCAAATTTAAATTTCAGGGAAATGAGATTTACGCCTCTCTATTTATTTAATTTAAGGCAACATTTTACATAAATAAGCTATTCTGTCTCACCATTAATAGTGATAAAACAATATGTTTCACTAAGTCATTTAAACTGCAACAGTATTGAGGCAAGTATTATTTTCAGACATATCGTTGAATTTCCTGTGAATAAAGATGCATTGATAAGAGCAATGTGTCAAAGAGTGTGAAGTAGATGAAACCTTTCAGCTCTGCTAACCCAGACTCTCAGTCTCAAAGATTATTTGACTGTCACATATCGCAAAATTCGGGTCCTGGGAAAGATGTACATGGGAAATATTTCAGTAGATACGAAGATAATTGTATCTTAAGTTGTGATGTTTTCAATAAACTTACTCTATATGTGAAGACAATTGTTATAGGTTGTGAGACATTTAAGAAAAAGTAATGTATCCCCATGGTTCACGAAAATAATGTTTTCTTTATAATTTGCCATGTGTGTCTTTCCGTTTTGAAACATTATTTGAAAGTGAGTATCAAAGTCTTCTTTATGCTCTTATCACCATGCTATAAAGCTGCAATATAGTCTCATGTGCAAAATTTTTAAATTCTGGTTTTACCCCATGCGACAAAAAAATTGTGTTCTATCCAAATGAAATTATTGTTTACTTGAATACATGACAAGTTTTAATTTTGTTAAAATTATTTACTGGACATGCTTGAAGCCAATGATAATCCCTAGCATTATATTATACATTGTACAATAGCCATAGATAGTGACAGTATAGAAGACCATGTCTTATCCTCTATAGAAGTTGTCAATCATCCATGGCATTATCGGATCTCTCTGACAAGATAAAAAACATAAGGAAGAGCTTCGTTTTTTCAGAGATTTTATTCCTCATCTGATTGCCTTTCTAATTCCTTCTGTGTTGTACAATAACATTGCATTCTCTGTTGTTGCTTTTTTGCCTCCTTTGCTTTCTGTGCAATCAACACATAAAAGAAACAGCAAATAGCAGCCGTTTACCTGCTGGTGCTATTTCCTAAAAGGAAAGGAATATAATCCTATGGAAGCAGTTGGTTTTTTTTTAAACCATTGCCACATTTATTTTCACATTGAACTTGAACACTTGTAAACTTGTATTGCAGTCTCAAGAGATATATATTTGTGGCCTGCTTTAAGCAGTATTGTGCAGAATGATGTATATGAATCAGTCTATGCTTTTTTTTAGTCGGTTCACTTTAAATTTTTACTCTTCAAATCCATGTCTATTTAATGCCAGCACTTTTTCTTTGTTAACTTTTTTTTAAAGAATGAAGGTTTCACCATGTCAATAATATTCTCCTTTTTCTTGATAAATTATGCTGTCTTGAAGGATTATTAACTTCACAACTGTTCCTAACAATAGGAGAACCCAATATAATGATACATTGTAAAAATAAAAGATGATAGGAATGTGTATTCATGAGGTTCGGATATGAGACATCAATGATTATCTGTCTCTATTGTACTTGCCATTGACAAGATGAGCTTTTTCCAAAAGTTAGGAGTATATACTTTCTTTATCTGTATCATATCTCGTTTTTAATTTTTATATCATGGCAATTTGCAATTCTAGTTAAGATATAAAACAATAAGTTCCAAACTTAGCAGAATCTTCGTATGTGACAAGAATTTTCTGTCTCTGACCTAGATAGAGCTATAGATTATATAATTGTAATAGAAAGTATTTTTATAAAAGGAAAGTATTTATTCTGGATGTGCAATAAAGCTTTTATAGCAACAAGTTTTATCAATGACAGTAGTCTTAGATGTAAATGTACCTGCCTGTTTCAGATTGTCTTCTCCTTCTATAATTACCTTGATTTCTATAAATCAATGCCTTATTTGGAAATTTGAATTGGAAGAATAATTTGTTTTTCATTTGGCGTTTAAAGTGAGTGTTGTGATTTCATTTAATTTGATTTTCTTTAGCAGCAATTGGCTTAGAATTTCATTTTTTTTCCCCCTGCTCCTAGTAGGATCGATGTAAGATGTTTTCCATAGAAGCGCAAGCATTCCATTTTTCTTATGTAAAATTTACTTGTATCATGACATTGACAGGTGGAGCCGATACGACTTGGTGTTGTGTATTCGTTTTGGGCATACATTTTGTGATACATGTACTATTATTTTTTTAATTTCTACGCAAATACTTATTGATTTTTTTTGTTTTTTGACTAATTTTGTATTTTTTAATTATACATATCATATCAGAGATTCATACATAATTATACTTTATATATATATTTATATATATACATACAAATGTATATTTATAATATTATTTACATAACAAATGAGTCTTGGTTGTAGAAAACACATTTTTTTTATGTTCTACTGTGCTACCATTATACACAATCATGTATGGTTTGAGTCTACCTTAATAGCAAGATTTGTTTTATCCCTTTTTTCACATAATTTTTCCTCTCCCAATAAATCCAATTGAATATGTAAATACACCTTGTCATTATTTTACTTCCAGACTATATGGATATTATTTATTCCCTGTAAGATTTTAAATTACATAATTATAAGGAATGTTGTTTGACCAACAGTTATTCCACTTTGTTGGAAGACACGGGTCATTTTCAACAAGCAGAAACGATTTGGTGCCATTTTGTAGTAAATGGTTGATCGTTTGTGCGCTTTATGTTATCTTTTAAAAGACTAGAAAAAGTACACCTCTGCAAACATTTATGCTTTACACATTAAGTAAGTAAAATGAACAGCAAAGCTCTCAACTTCCAGCTACGTTACATAACTCTTTGTAAAATCACAATCCCTATATATTTACAGATAATTCGTCCCTTTATAATCAAAGTTTTTTTTTTTAAACAAAATTATTTACATAATTATTATTCACCCGACTTGAAGCAATATGTTAAATAAAAGACAAAATATGAACATGTGTAACAATGAGGTTCTTAGTCTATCCGTTTGTTCATTAACTTGCAGAATTTCAGGTGTTGAAATTCTTTATTTGTAATGCCAAATGATCTGGACTATACTAAAATTATCTTCCCATGCACAGAGCATACCGACATGATTGGCAAGAGCAGATCATCTGAAATATTTATCTTCTTACTACAACATGCAGAAAGCTTTATACCCACCTCAGTTTAAATTGTCACCATCATTTGAGGAATGAGAGCATTTCAAAATATATCAATAAGCTTTAGTGTAGCATGGTAACCTTACGTTGAGTACAGTTTGAATCATAGTAATTTGATTTTTTTGTTTTATTCAAAGAGAAAATATTTCACCTTTTTTTTGTCTGTGTGCTGTATAAAATTATGAACAAGTCAAAACTAAAATCAATGTTTTCAAAAGAAAAACACAAATTTAATTAAACCTTAAAAATAAAAACACTTAGAGACTTCACATCAGAATATAATATGTTTATTAACAGGAATTTTTTGAAACATTTTAACAACACGAATAATCCTCAAGGAAACCGTTTTTATAAAAACTGTTTAATTTAATAATGAATATGCATTTATCAAATGAGATGAAAAAAAATTTTAACAATAAGATTAATATTTTCACATGAAACATTATCCAGAACATTGCACATAACCCAAATTGATTTGAATTTAAAGATGTGGGCCAAGAGTGTTCCATTATTATATTTCTTTAAAAAAACAATTTTTTTTATAGATCACCAACAACCAATACTAATAAATTAAGCAAAATATAAGTTATTTATTTATTTTGACAAAGTAGAACAACTTATATGTTTAATATTTATATATTACAAATATTGAGATTTAAAAAAATGACATACTTTCATTTCAGAGAGGCATTTGAATTTGAACCAATGGCACCCTTAATGCATTGACAATAACAATTTTACCCAGTACATTATTTCTGTACAAAAAATAGTGTAAGTACAATGTTATGATTGTATACCTAAAACATACATGAAACTTGGAATGAATCAAATTTCAATATACTCCTATATTCATGACAAATTTTTGGCCTGAAAAAAAAAAAAGATACTTGATTTGTTGCAGAAATATTTTTTAAAGGATTACTTTAATTTACAGTTAAAAAAAAAAAAAAGCGACAAACACTACTCTCACAAATATTATTTTCTTTACCAAACATAAATGCAAATTCCATACTAATTTCTTTAACCTGTTCTATTTAAGTAATTGCACAAACAAGTAATACACAAAATTGCAACAACACTGAATATGATGTTCTCCTTCATAAGGGGCAGGACCTCCTTTGTGCTCTGTTACTATTATACATTCAAAAGCCCCTCTCCTAGTTTAATATGTCTCTATGGCTCCCATATGGAATAGGCTACACCAGTTGTCCTAAGAGCAATGTCAGATGGTTTCTATGAGCTCATGGGGACAGAGCCGATGTACAAGATACCCATCACATTATCCTGACACGCACCCAGCCAGTGGAGTGCAAGACCACTTGGGTTTCAAATGTCCCCAAAACCTGATCATTAGTTTCACCCTCTACCAAATGTGCAATATCTCCAACCTACACGTCCAAACACACACAACACACACACACAAGCAAATACTGCTACATTTGAACATATAAAGAGCTTGTTAAATTTTTCATCCTTATCATCCTTACAAATTTCCTTGTTTACCCTCGCGTTTCCATATGATAACCATGCCATTGGCATCACAGGAAGCAAGAAGACTTTCATCGCAGTTAAAAGCTACATCAGTGACTACCGCTGAGTGCCCAAGAAGCTTGTTCACACACGGCTTTGCCTCCTTTGTCACGTCAAAGAAATAGACGCACATATCCTCACTGCCAGAAACTGATTGTTATAGAAAAAAACAAGAAGAAGACGAGCAATGAAGCATTGGACTGATACATTTCAACTGATCAAGCAGATCATTGAAACAGAATGAAATGTACCACAAATATTTGTGTTGTATTAAAATAATTCCATCACACACTGTGAAATGTGACGAACAATGAATAAGTCCATCACACACTGTGAAATGTGACGAACAATGAATAACCATAGTCACATTTTAATATTTCCAAAAAAGAATTTCCTAATGTGGGTTGAAAGCTATGATTTCCCACTTTTGACATTTTCAATAAAGAATTTCAAACACTTTTGGCTTTAATTGAAAATGAAAATAAAAAGGATACTTTCTCTACTTTTTATCATAGATTGTTAAATCGTCAAGCTATGATTTCCCACTTTTGACAGTTCTATTCAAGAAACTAAAATTCTGACAAGCTGTTAACATTATAACCTGCTGAAACTTCACTGATATAAAAAAAAAAAATTATCAATCCTCATAAAATTAAAAAAGAATTTTTTTTGTTACATAAATTTATTTGTCAATGAGGTCAGAAAGAATTCTTTTTAGATACAACTAACGGATAAAGAAATCTCATTCCCATTTAATTTTGTTTTGTTTCGTTTCGCTATTTGTAGTTTTTTTATGGTGCTCATTGCACATTGTAGATACACACTGTATGAATGCTGGGCTCTACTTACTGACGCAAGCTCCCTGTCGGAATGACATGAGTGGGCAGAAGGTACTCTTTACAAATGCAGATCTTTGCTTCACAGGAAATGTCTTTTTTAATTGAAGAGCTCCATCATCAGAGGTGATTCTAGAATTGAAAACATGAAATTGATAGTGATAAAAATTAAATAATCATAGTAATACATGCAACAAAAATCAACTTATATCTTGTACGGAGTACGAAGAGTCAAAAGATCTCTCATTTTATAAACACAACAAATTCAGATATTTAGACAAATTTCCTCTGTTTCCCATAGTTACTAGTTCTCTTCATAGAAATGTTATATTTTAGTTCTTTTGAAACATTAATAATGTGAAAAGTTTTAATTCACCTTTACAATATTTTGATTCATTTGAGACATTTCTATAACTCAATTGTAATTGGAACTGAAACTCATGACACTATTGGCAGCTTTTATGAGCTGGTGTCTCCATGTGGTGTCAATTAAACTTATGGCTGGCATGTCTAATGTTCCTCTTGGCAAAAAAATTTCATACTAATTTATCATTTACCTGTTTCATTATTAATAGTAAGCTAATTATTTTTTTTTTTAATAAAAAATCTTAATCTATTTCTGGATTCCTTTAAACCATTGAATATAGTTTTGGGTAATATCAATCAAATAGTCACCATTGTCAGAAAGGATATTTTGTATCAATTAAAATTACTGCCCACAATACAATTTAACTAGTTTTTATCGAACAGAACAAAACGTAAATTGAAAAGTCTCTGAATTAAATGGATTTTCAAAAAACACTCATTTCATAAAGATTGATATTTTGAAATATTATTTCATCTTTAACAATTTAAATTGCGATATATAAAAGTTTCTTCAACTAATTTTCAATCAAATTTGTTCAACTTGTTAGGAAAGGAAGACAACTCCATCATCATGGCATGATACATATTTCAGCCCGGTAACTTTGATACCACAGACGTGCCCACCTGTATAAGGAAAGGCAGTTGATACAGCAGTTCACCAGAAGACACGGATCTCTCGCTTCTCGACTAATCCAGGCTCTTGCAGACAAGCTTGTGACGGGATGACCGTCAGACACCGTCATTCTAGAAACAATCAATTATTATGTCATTCTAAAAACAATCAATTATTATGTCATTCTAAAAACAATCAATTATTATGTCATTCTAAAAACAATCAATTATTATGTCATTCTAAAAACAATCAATTATGTCATTCTAAAAACAATCAATTATTATGTCATTCTAAAAACAATCAATTATTATGTCATTCTAAAAACAATCAATTATTATGTCATTCTAAAAACAATCAATTATTAGTTTAGATGACATTTGAGATATCCAGAGAGAAACTAATCAAAGTATCATGCTAAAACCATAATTATAATAATTCTCGAGATATGAGTAATGAGGAAACTATAATATTACATTAGTTTATTTAGTTAGCAGCTAAATTATGTAGAGTAAACGGAGATTTTTAAAAATTCAACATTTGTTTATGAACAAACATATAAAGGTGAATCCATAAAGTATGTTTAATTTGAGATGGAATATTTCTATGGTGTACTCCAGCACTATAAGAAAACAAATAGGAACCAGAAAAGATCCTTAAGTTAAAGCCACTGTTACCTTCTTGTCTTGGTAAGTTTTCCTGTAGCCACATCAACCATGAATGAAAAGACAGAGCCTCGTTCATCGCCTGCCCAAAGTATTCTCCCACTGGCATCAAACGTCAGAGCATTCACTCTACCGGTCACTTTACTGCTTCCTCCCTGTGACAGATAAAATCAAAATGCATAATGAGAGACCCAGAAAAAGTTTCATTATTATTTTTTAGAGAGCAATTTCCCAAAGCCTTGTAAGATGTTGGTAACAGGTCTCAACCAAGAAATAGCATGTTTGTGTTGTTTTGCTTTTATTCTGAAGGTTGTCAGGAAAAAGCAACGTAAAAATTACTCATGTACATATAAACGTATAACCCCTCTCTCTCTCTCTCTCTCTGAGGGCATGGTAGCCCTGGGATAGAACATTGGCTTCCGACACAGATGGTCTGTGGTTCGAGCTCTGATGTTTTCGCTCCCTACAGGTTGAGTCGGTGTCAGTTTAATGGACAGGCTGAGACAGGAGTCATGGTATGCTGGCCCTGTCTCATGTGTGGCACACATAAACTTGTCAGACGTCAGTCTTCAGATCCGTCCACAATATAGCCTATATAGAGCTGATGTTGGATGTTAAACCAACTCAACTACAGCTACTCCGACGCAGGAGGTCTGTGGTTTGAGCCCTGGTGATTTCGTCCCCTATTGGCTGGATCGGTGTCAGTTCAATGTGATCGGCTGAGACAGGAGTCATTATATATCCCGGCCATGTCTTGTGTGTGGCAACGCGCACATGTGCGTGCGCGTAACAAAAAACAAAATAAAAAAAGCCAGTAGGATACATTGATAAAGTATAGATTTGTCTTGGAAAAAAACAATACAAAAAAACAACAAAAAAACAATCAACTATTAAAATTTCATTTGGTCAGATTTGATGTAGAGAAAAGCTCTTACCTTATACATTTTTCCTGTAGACATGTTCATGACCTGTACTTGACTGCGACTGTTTCCTGTCTAATCACTGAGTAAAGGCTTAATATCAAAACAACTGCAATATCTTATCAATTGCAAGATTTTTTTACTCCCCAAATGTTGACTTTTCATGGAAATAAAGTGAGAGAGTAAAATTCAGATAAAACATTTAAAGCCTTCATTAACCATTGCATTAAGGCAAAAACTATCCTGACGATTTCTTTGATACTGAAGTAACAGTCAGGGTCATCAACAGAATTTGGTTTTATCAAATGTGCTTATCAAAATCAATTCATGTAAAGTGCTTAGCAAGTTAGGTAAGTCATCATTTTTCCTTTACAACACATACTAGTTTAAGCCCTATTTTACTACTTTTACAGGAAAGAAGTTTAAATTTTAATCAGCTCTAATTAATGTAGTAATTACTAGATTCCCAAGATTCCTTAAGGAATAAATTGCCAGAATATACTTTTGAGTATCATTCTTTTCAACTAATTTTTGGCTATGTGCGTTTAGAGGAACAAAACTGGCATAAGAATGTTGTTGTTTTTTGTAATGCCTCTATACCCACCCCAGTACATCACACTGTCTAATACTTTAACTGTTAACTCATAAGAGCCACACAGCATAGTGTAAGCATGGAATGTAGACATTTTACTTGAAAGTATTTTACACCATCTTTATTTGTTCAATACATAAGAATTTTGTAAATAGGAAAAACCTAACCCAAGTGCACTTTCATGAACTTTGGTGGCAAAATCACTTACCCAAGTGCGCTTTCATGAACATTGGTGGCAAAATCACTGTGAGTCTGCAGAGTTCAGGACGTGACAAAAACTGTCGATGCATCCATACGAAGGATACGACAAACATGTTGTTGTTGAGGGGCTGGAAGGCGCAGCACAGCAGCTCGGCCCCGACGCTGTCCTCGATCACACGCAGGCAGGACCCCGCGGCCACGTCCCACAGGCGCGCAGTGCTGTCCTCACTCACAGACAGGATCACGTCATTGGACAGGGACCACACAAAATCTGAAAAAACATTTATAGATCAAACTCTCATAAATGAATATAGGCGAGCAGTGCTATCCTCACTCACAGATAGGATCACGTCATTGGACAGGGACCACACAAAATCTGAAAAAAAACATTTATAGAGATGGAATCTAGGAATGCTTTGAGCACACGGTATACAGCCAAAGTTTAGACAAACTCTCATAATTGAATACACCTGGCAAAATTTGTTTAGTTTAGCACAATCCTTGAGTGATTTGTCTGAAATGTACTAAGACTGTAAAATATTAAAATAGGGTGCATACTATTTTAAAAAAATTCAATAAGATGGCGGCTTCAGTCTTTGAAAAATAATTTATACTCTCATGAATATGAACTAAAAATTAAACAACTTGAAATGCAAAAGTTAATATTTTGGGTCTATAGTTGATAACAGAATGCAAGCTCTATGAAATTTAATGCTTCTTTTATTTAAAACAGATCGTTTTCATTTTCCACAAAAGGCATCTTAAAATCCTGAAACTCAACTTTGTTAGCCCTGTTTCTTTTGCTGAGTGACTGATTGTATCTTAATCTACTCTATCATGATGCTTCTACCTTTTCATAGGAGGGCCTATTTTGTACCCAAGTCTTTTATTGTTTTAAACTAAAAAATCAAGTTTAAAAATTTTGTTTGCTGCTTTTATAGTGATAGATCAAAAGAACTGATAACAATGAAAACTTAAAAACACTTTTAAATAGTGCACAAATCAATACAAAATATGGAGATAGAGAAGAAGACAGTATGAATTTTTCAATGTATTTTCTTACCTGTGACCCCCGCTTTGTGGCCTTTGAGCATGCAGATAACGGTGGCGGGGGGAGGAATCACTTGACAGATGGACAGAGTGCCATCTAGCGAACAGCAGGCTACACGTGACTTGTCGTCATTGGCAAACTTTACACTGGTCACTGTAAACAAACACAACAAAAAACACAATTAAAATCAAATAATAATATCAACAACAATAATAATAATGATATGTCGTAATCTAAGGAAATTTTACACCAGATATCTAGCTATTTTTCAGATAAAATATTTAAAAAAGGGTAATAATCAGAACAAGATGAAGTTAGCATTGAGACATTTGGAGAAGGATGTTATAACACTTTCATCTACAAAAAAAATATGTCAATCACTTTTTTTCTTTCCTCCTCATTTGTTACTTTTTATGGGTTTCTTTAAACATTTTTTTTTTTTCCTTATTCTTCTTTTCCTATAAATAAGTCAAAATGACCATTCACTATGATAAAAAGATTTCCCTTCCTTCAATCTATCAGTAAAATCTTGTCATGAAAATCAAATAACTGTAGAAGATATACCAGTATAGCAGTATATCACAGCTATTTGAATTAAGTTGCTCATATCAGCTTTATCAGGTGGTAATGATTTTTTATTTGTAGCTCACCTGCTGCAGAATGTTGATCAAAGATGTGATGCATGCCAGTGAACGCATAGTTTTCTGAAAGTGTCTTACCACCAGCCATTGCTCTGTTGAGTTAAACGGTTGTTTGATATAGCTTATCCACTACAAAGATTTGTAAAATGATAGAATACAATAAAAGATAACAATTAACGTAGTTGTTCTTTTTATACTCTAATAAGAAGAAAACATTTTGAGAATCTACATTAGCACATAGCATTTTTTTTTCCTTTGTATTTTAACCTCATATTCACAATAAAGGTTTTTGAAATACAGTTTATATATAGCTGACTCAAACAAGCAAAAATGGGTGATTACTTAATTTATAAAAACACCCAAAAAGGTATCAAATATAACAAAAGCTAACCTGCTGGCTTCAGCAGCAACAGTTGGGACGACTGTGATGCTGTCATAGACGTGTTTCATTGGACCTTCATACAAATACTTGAGAGAGGAGGTACTCATGTGCCTGCGGTGATGGTACTTGCGACTGTCTCCTCCCACAGCCATTGATTCAAGGCTTTGCTGCAGGCAAGAGAAAGATATCAGCCATTAGAAACAACATATGGGAACAGGCAAGTATCGTGATAAAAAGAGAGTGACGAATTTGGTTAAAACGTACAAAAATTTATTCAAATGAATATGATATAAAGCCATTCACCCAGTCCTTGACCAGTATCAAATGCAGCTCTTTACAAACCAGCTAGCAGTTCAAGGGACTAAGAGTGCTTTCCCTTTGCCCTTGATTTGGTTTTACTTTCCTTCCAGTTTGCCAAAGTTTCATAATGCATGTCAACAAAAGTTCAACTGAGGCCACATAATATGACCGCGACCACTGATATATTTCAATTATAATGGCCGTGGATTGGTAATATCACTGATCATGAAACTTTGCTGGACCAAACCACAGCCAAATTTCTGTAGATTTGACAACCAAACAAATTTTTTCCTTGGGCAACCAACTCTAAAGTTGATAAAGCAATGTAAAAACAATAATCTTGCCAACCAAACAGTATGTCCCACCAAATAACAGAAATAATTTAATAAATAAAAATGCCCATCAACACACCAAACTATTTAAAGACAGGCTAGACTGTAGACATCATAAAACATTTTATTAAGATTTGTATTAGAAAAAAAAAAAGATAAAGTAAGAAAATAATCCACAATCACACTTTAGCATCACAGGATCCATGTATTCAGCATAAAGCCTGTGAGGACTGACATAATAAGGTGAGAAGTTGTTTTAAACATAAAAATATTTAGAAAAGCATTGAGAAATTGAGCCAACCTCTGTGTTTCTGCTCCTGAGACTGTAGGAACGACTTTTGATGCTCCTGGGGAAGATAAGATTGAAAAGTTAAATATATACATTACACACAAAGCTAATCTTAGGCTTTAAAGAATTCCCTCACCTGTCTGCCCATCTGCAATTTAAGTATGATCTTAATATTTTCGCTACATGCCTATGGTTCAAAGGACAGAAACTGAGAATTGGAAGAAAAGACATCATATTCATATAGACACATATGACAGAAAGAAATATTCCTGTCATGTTCTGTTGAATAATAATCACCTAATTTCGATGGTTGCTGCTGGAAAATTCAGACAATTTTTTCTTAAATGATCTTTACTCCCAAGTCCCATCTAAATCAATATTTTAACAATTTTTTGGAAGTTTTCAATTATTTTGTGTGTGTGTGACAATCACACAAATTATAATTCTGAGATGGAAAGAATGTTTCCATTTGGAGATAGCTGTGCTTAATTTTTTCTTCTCAAATCTTTTTAATTTTTATGCTATTTTTTTTTTTTACATAGCCTACCAATAGATTCTGATAGATTATGAAATCTTCATTGTCTTGAACTCACCCTTGGTCAGAGAAAGCAGGGCTGCCATATCTGGAATTGAGAAGCTGTGCGCGGGTGTGGAGATATTCTTTTCTTGAGTTTCCATCTTTCTATCAATGAAAACACAGCAACAAAAAAGTAATTAATTTCAAAGATGTTATAGGTTAAAAACCATTTCTTAATACACTATGTAAACATACTTATTTTTCTCCTTTTAAAAATGAATTTGATGTAAAATTAGATATATATATATAAAATATTTACCTCAACTTTGGCATGCTCTCTCAAAAGCTGACTCCTTCGTCTGATATACAAGGTACCTAGAAGTAAAAAAAAAAATGATAATACATAGCAATACTATAATCTTTATTGAAAATATTTAAGTGGCTTTTTTTGTTAATTTCTATTGTAACAAATATATATAAATGTTACTTTACTTCTATTTTAAGAGAAATTCTTTGAAGTGAAAAAGCTGGTTTTAAAGCAAATTGAAGAGATTAAGCCTCCAGAAGTGATGCGGAGCAAATGATAATTATTCTGCTCTGGGGTTCAAATTGTTTTGTGTGATGTTAAACTAGGAGAGATCATTCTAGATAGAGTCATTTTTTCTTATCACGGCAATAAAAAGTTTTAAAAAAATGTTATTTGAATACTCACGAAATTGAGGGTTGTTGGGTGATCTGTATGCATTAAATTTCGCATCTAGCGCAAGTACTTGCTGCCACACGGCCATTATTTAATAATCGATGGCCTTTGAAGATCTCTGTATACTTGATATCTAGCCTATATGGGCCTACATGTGATGTAGCTCTAGATCCAGATCTAGAACTAATTTACAAAATTAATAGTTGGCTAAGCCTACATTGTATCTAGATTTCTAGTCTGCCACATTATATAGTTGTTTCTTGAACAAGAACGGTTACATTCAGGACTAGAATCTAGAATCTAATCTATGTAGAATTACCTAGTTGACCACACGTACCCATCAATTTCTTTCTTTAATCGAAAAACAACATACATATTAAACTTAATTAATCGATTGGGCTTTATTCAAGTAACCTGTGCAGTTTTTCTGCCCTCAGAAATTCAATGAAGCCATAAATATATCTGACAGACTAGCCTGACTATGCCTAGAGATATAGACCTCCAGATACAGAGTAGAATTTGGTAAAAATCTACAACATAATTTTATGATATGATCCAGAGTTGTCGACATTGTAAACAACAACAATCGCTTGTGATTTTAGAAACAGACGTCTCGTAGAAGTAGAATGCGATTGTGGTTTAGTAACTAGCGCACTTGACAGGACGGGTGGGCGACGCCCAGGAGATGTGGGTTCGATCCTCACCAAGGCAATTTGCATTTCTCTTGACTTAATGCTATTCTTACCACCTGTCTTTCACAAGCTATATCTAGTCATAAGATTGGTTCTGTTCAAATTAGGCCCTATAGAGAAATAAAATGTATAATTTTCTTTCACTTGGTCCTCAGTGAAAAGTACGAGTTTAAATACCACAAAATTATTTTCTTCACACACGTTAAATAAATGTTTTACACGGTACGAATTGACATATATAAAATAAAATCGATCGCGGCAAAAAATAGTGTTTGAAATACGTCAAAATAACACAATTTTAGACAATAATGTACTAACAATAGGCCTACTATTTGAAGGGTATGGCCAATATTTTGAAGGGTTTCGTTTTGATGCATTATAAAATAAGTGTACATGTTTTGTTGATAAAAGAAGATTTAGCCTGTTTGAGTGGGTTTCTAATTTTTTAAATAATAGAAATTGCCAAGAAAGTCGGTGAAGAAAAAGATGATAAAAGGACGATGATGGTGATTATTTTGATGATGGTCGTGATATTTATGAATCTGTAGCATTTATGAGAAGAAATAGATAGCACACGTCGATGCAATCGTTACTTAAAACATTTACTGAACTAAATTAGTTGTGTAGGTCTAATTATAATTATTGTTATAATAAAAACATTAAAATACTTAACTGTTCCTAATACTTTGGAACGTGTCCAAAGGAAAAGGGGAAACCACTATCGATCTACTAGTTTTTGCGTGTGTTTTATGGGGTGGAAAAAATAATTAAAGCTGCAAGAATCGTGAAATAGTGAAATATGCTTCGTGTATTATTATTATTATGTAATGCCCAGATATACAATTATCAAATAGGTTTTAATGTATATGTGCTTATGGTGATAAGCGACCTTGGACACGCCTATTTTGGGGACTTCTAAAAATAGAAAACACCATCCGCATTCTGCTTTTCTATAAAATCAGGGGCCATTTTTGTTGGATTCGAGATCAAGCATCGCCAGCCGTCACAATCATAACCCGCTTGCTGATTTTTGTGATTGATCACTCAGTGTCTTAACAATGCAGGCTATCAAATGTGTAGTTGTTGGTGATGGGTGAGTATTTAAATATTAGATATACATATATATTTAGAGTGAAACAAGTTAAATAAAAGAGCCGGTGGCACTCTGGATGACACTGCCATTTGTTGCACTGTGAAGCTCTTCTTTCTCAGTCCTATTTTACTTCCGCACTTCCTTGATCTCTGCAAAAAAAACAGTTTTCAACCGAGCCTTAAACAATATCTAGATCGCATTTGTGATTTTTAAATATGAATTATAGTATCTTAAATATTTTAGTAACTATCTTGACATTCTTCTTGCTCAATTTATTCCTGATCGAGTGTCAACTGAACCTAGAGGTATTCATCAACTAAACCGCAAGATTCAGATTCTATTGCGGATTCAGATTCTAAGTCCTGGACCTATCTAAATTCATTCACTACTCTGTACCCAGTACCATTCCAGCTCTGTTCAATAACCATTACTGGAAACAATAGCTTGACCCCTAACTAACCATGATATTACATGGAGTAAACACAAATCAAAGTCAACATAGCTGTGAATAGAGAAATAAGTTTTCATTCTACCTTTCACTCCTCCTCTCCCTAACTCAAGCACTGAGGAGGACTGCAATGGTCCATCTGATAAAGCAGATTAAGATTGTTATTGGTACATGAATCAACACTGAATGATTGTTTGAATCATTGTTTAGCTTTGGGTGGGTCATCGATTAGTTGCAGTGTTGTGGGCTGAATTTGAGACTAGATAAATTTTAATAATTTTTTGCTAATTATAGTAAATCAGATAGTAACTGTAGTGTACATGTATTTAATAATTTATAAGATATTAGATATTGTACTTCTAAAGGGATCGTCAAAGTGCAACTGAATTTGAGACTAATTATAAGTATTATATTTCTAAAGTGATATGTTACAGTGCAATGATTTTACAAGAAAGACTTAAATCTAAGCCAAAATGCAAGTGATTTGTATGGCCATAAAATGATGAATGTGAAATTTAGATCTTCTAACTTAAATTTCAGACTGAAAGTGCACTTGTAGGTTTTTGCTCTATCTTAATAGAAACTTGTGTCCAATTTGAAGCAGAAATTTAGGAAATATAAGATTTTTTTTTGGTTCTATCAATTAAAAAAGAAAATGACATGCCAAAATTGTAGCACAGGGTGATGTGTATCTAAAAGAAGGTTATTTTGACTTAAGTCTGCAAATCTTAGGATGCTTTGATGGATTATAGGCTGGTCACTCTTTCAAAATGAACTGAAAGTAAGAAAGGGTAATAATGTGTCTCTCTTTTCTTCCACTTCATATATCTAGTGGCAGGATTTGTAATTTGTATAGATATATATATTTCATTTATTCACTTTTTTTTTGTTTTGTTATTTTTTACCACATAATTTATTGCATTTTTATCATGTTGTTCTCAGTGCTGTGGGTAAGACATGTTTGCTCATCAGTTATACAACCAACGCCTTCCCTGGAGAATATATTCCCACAGTGTAAGTAAACAACAAAAATGTTTTACTTTGTCGTGAAAGAGATTACTTTTAGTTGTTCATGTGTGTGGTTGGTATTTTCCAGTTTAATTTTTTTTATAATACAGACTCTGAATTTAAGTCGTTTCAAAGTCACACTCAATATATGTGTATTATTGTCACTTTCAATTGTCACTTTCAAACAGTTTTATGGAAGGTCCTGATTAAGTCACAGTCCTAATTTAGATTAATGTCACAGTTTTTCATATTATTATGGCTTTAACTTAAAACTCAAGAGGTGAGAGATTCTAAGTCATTTTAAGGTTATTATTAACACTGAAAATTGTATTTATTCTTACTCAGTGTATATAAACAGTATAATAAAAAGGTGAACTTATATCCCTCAGGTTTGACAACTATTCTGCCAATGTAATGGTAGATGGAAAGCCCATCAACTTAGGTTTGTGGGATACAGCAGGGCAAGAGGATTATGATCGGCTAAGACCGCTCTCTTACCCCCAGACAGTAAGTAGTTTCCTTCAAAATCAGCACCAGACGCTGAAAGGATTTACATCATTTGTACCTCACTACCAGTATTTGAAAATATAAACAAAAATTACAAATTGAAGTTTAAATGTTTGGATAAATTAGCTCAACTTGATAAGAAAAAAATATTGCAGCAAATTGTTTTTTTTTTCAAACGATTTTGAGAACATTACTAAATGCTTTTCTTTTGAAGTAAAAGTAATTAAAATTTTGGATTCCAATAGCTTCAACTTTAAAAAATAGTATCATATAATTTTATTTTGAATATTACATTTGGTAGTCTTATTGCGTTATGTTTCCAAAAGTCAAAGTATGAATACAATGCTTATTTATACTTTCAAGTCATTGTCGACAGCAAGCTATCTTTCCCAGCAAAATGAATAACTTATATAAATAACATGACATTACACTTACTCCTTTCTTTACTTCCTTATTATGGTCTTAGAATATTTTTGTATTATTTTAATAACAAAAGGTGTAATCGCTCCATTTTAAATTATTGACGCCCACTGTTTGTGCGCTTTGAGCTTATTATTTATATTTTAAACTTGGTTTAGTTAGTGAAACCAATGCATTGTTTTTCTCTCTCATTATTTTATTATTGTTTTTATGATTGTTGTTGTTAGTTTTGATTTATCCTTTGTAGTAGAAACATTTTGTGAAAGGTAATATTCTATTAGCAATTTTATTTTGAATTGATGGACTAGGTTGTGAAATGAACATAGTCATTCCTGAAAGATAAACAGTTGTCCCATATATAAACACATGGTATGCCGTTTACCCAATTCTCACGTAGAACTGAGAAAGACATTTTCTACAATTAATATCTCTTATCAGTGGATGTTTCTTTATCTTTATGACCTGAATTTGAAGTCCATTTTCAAGTGACCTAGTGAGTGGACTACTATTGTATCTCTTTTATCTCTTTATGGATACTTTTGTAAGTCAACAAAAAGTTATTGATAATCTGATCTAATTGGAAAAATTTGATAAGCCCTAAATTATGCTGCTGAAGTTGTTGGCAGAATAGATTTGTGTGATATGAAATGTATTTGAGGGTATCTTTGCTTGTTTTGGTCCTTGAGAAAAATTGTATAAAAGTTTTGTTGTCTTTGAAGATCCTTTTTAAGATATTTAGATTTACATTTGACTGCTCTGTCCACAGGATGTCTTCCTCATATGCTTTTCACTGATCAGCCCAACAAGCTTTGAGAATGTCAGAGCCAAGGTAAATCACAACTTGCTATAAAACCAACTGATCTGGTAACTCCACTTACCTAAATTATAATGTGCTCTTTTTATAATTTTAGCACCTTTATTAAACATTGTATTACTGAAACACATAACTTTGGTTACATCACTCTTTCAACCAGTAAACTGTCCTTGGTGCTTACTATCTCACAATAAGTGTCTGTGCCCATTAAGCTGTCAATTTTTCACTGCCATAAAAAGTTATGATATGGCATACTGGTAGAAATGATGAACAAGAAAATAAGAAGTATAGTTTTCAAATTCACATTATTATGGTTATTGCCAACATACAAATTTATTATCAGTTTCTTAAAATTTCTGGTGGACGCAGGCCCTGGGGTAGAACATCGGCTTTCGACGCAAAAGGTCCACGGTTCGAGCCCTGGCGATTTCGCTCCCTACTGGTTGGGTCGGTGTCAGTTTAATGTGATGGGCTGAAACAGGAGTCATGGTATCTCCACCCTGTTTCGTGTGTGGCAGCACATAAAATTGTCAGCTGTCAGTCTTGGGGCCCATCTACAATAAGCCTATATAGTGATGTTGGACGTTAAACCAACTCGACTCTTAAAAATTTCCATTTCTGCATTTATTCAAAAGATAAGTCATAGTAAGGCTAACATATTAGTTCATGTTCTTTCTCTCCTACTAGTGGTTTCCGGAAGTCAGTCATCACTGCCCAAATACGCCAATCATACTGGTGGGAACTAAGCTTGACTTGCGTGAGGACAAGGAGACCATTGAAAAGTTACGAGAAAAGAAACTCTCACCTATCACCTACCCTCAGGTAAAGCAGGCTTAAAAATGTATAGACTTTTTGCCTCAATTCATAAGATTATGTTTTTGAATAAAAAGTCTTGTATTCTAAGAGCATGCCTTCTATTCTTGAAAAACAATCTTTTTAAAGCTTACCATTGCTCAAATCAAAACTTTTTGTTGTTGTTGTTGAATTTATGAAAATAGACTAAACAAATCTAAAAGCTTGGCACTTTAAATCCAATGGTATCTTTATGTTTTGGGTGTTTCATTTCATGTTCTTCAAATATCATTTATTTTAGAGTCCAATTTTAGGATGGGAGGGAGAGGAAAGTGTTCCTGCTGCTCTAAACAGATGCATATAAACCCCAATTGAGTTTGGAAAAAGTCTGCTTTGTAATATTATCCTGTGTTTAAAAGTGAAACGACATTTCAATAGAACTATAACTAATGTGGGTCTTGATTCTCTTGCACTAATTTGTGGGATATGTTAAAAGCAGATATTTTTTTATTTAAAAAATCCTTATAATTTTATTATTTTTTATTTTTCTATCCAGGGCCTGGCCATGACCAAAGAGATTAGTGCTGTGAAATACCTTGAGTGCTCTGCCCTCACACAGAAGGGGCTGAAAAACGTATTCGATGAAGCCATCCGTGCTGTGCTGTGTCCCAAGCCAAAGCCCAAGAAGGCGAAAAAGTGCAGGATTCTCTGAGGGCCTTGTCTTCATAATTCTTTTTTGTGAAAAGTGGAAGAGGAAAAGTAGTAAATAATGAAGCACTTGGAGGTCCTGGATTTATCTCTCTCACCTGTATTACTGTGCAGTGATATTAGGGGGTACTGTGTGCAACCACTACGAGAAGTAAAAAAAAAACATTTTTTAAATAGCCACCATGGTGGATGTGTCTTATAATTGTTGTTCTTTGTGTTTGGACAAAATAAGCGGGGGAAAAAAGAAAAAAAAATAGAATATGCATGTGGCATCAATGTCATTTTTTTAAATGATAGTCCGTCATGTTTTAGAAGAATTTGAAGAAGGCCAACGTCAATCACTGAAGTTTTAATAAATTAAAAAAATTTTAAAATTATTGGAAATAAATGTATGTCTTACAGTGTTTTAGTTATTGAAGTATATAGAGAGTTTTATAACCGCCTGTATCCTTTAATTCAGCGAGGCTATCAATTTCATCTTCAAAATGCTTGAATTTAAAAAAGAAGAAGAAATGGTCATTTATCAGAAAAGAATTATCTTTTTGTGTCTTTGTAGTTTGAACATTCTAGTAAAGTCTTCCATCTCGTCTCATTGTTGCATTGTTGTCAAATTGATTGTTCGATTTTTTTTTACTTCTCGTAGACAATACAGCATCTATCAGTGTGCAAACCTTTTTTTTTTTCGTGAAAAATCATGATGTTTATTTATTTTTTTTCTTTATTGGAAAGGGGTAACAATTTTGCTATCCAATGTAACTTTATATTTCGTCATCAAATATTTCACTTTTGAAGATATGAGGGTGGGTAAGATGAGGTCTGTCTGCACACTAGGTTATTTATTATTTTTTCTCCTGATTGCATCAATTAATGCTTTTGTAAACATCTAATTCTGTCAAAAAAGCAAGATAAAATTAACAAGTTTACCATTCAGTGCTGTTTAGAAACATGCAAGGATTTGGGTCCTTTGATTGAATGCCATACTGGCTGTGTCTTTACAGAATTTTTCTTTTTTTTTTTCTTTTTGTTTTCTATTTTTGTATAATCACGAGATGCTTCAAACAAACAATTATAAAATAATGTAAATTTTAACCCTCTCTTTGTACAAAGTTAAACTTGTTTGCATTATGAAGTTGTTACTGAATCATTCTAGCTGTGTCATGTTTGATGTTTTTTTATATTATATACTTTAGTGTAAAGCGTTTTGTTATTGTGCTATTGTTGCTCTCAGAATATATATATATATACATTTGTTGGGAGATGGTGTGAGTATGCCTGTTCATTTCTTTTTGATGTGTCTCTTTTTTTTTTTTACTTTTAATGGAATGAATGTTCAGGCGTTAAATCAGCATGGTTTTTGAAGCTGAGGCGTAACATATTGTGATGCAAGATAAAATGTACATTATATATTCTTTTGCCGTTGGGACCTATTTATAGTTTTTAAATGTAGATCTTTTGCTTTCTGCCATGTGTTGCTTTTGTTGCTTTTGTTTTGTCTAATGGATGGGTGGGTGAAACGAGTGGGAGATTTATATGAGGAAAGAAAATAGCCACAAAAAATAATTGATATTTTAAAGATTGGTTCACCAGAATATGTAAGGTATATCAGTGATGCAGATTTTCCTATAATTTACTAATTTTCAGTATAAATTAAAAAAAGGTAAAGGGTCACGGTTCAGTGAAAGTCTTTTTTGTGATTCAGTGGGTTATGTCACTGTCTTCTATATGTATATCCAGTAAAGAAATAAGGATACATCATACAGTTGGCATCACTGGTACATTTATCCAGACTGTTTCATTGATGTTTTTTTTTTGGTTGTTTTTTTTTGTCGATTTTTTTTTTAGGTGTACACAAGTTTAAATACAATCAATGAAGTTGAAATAATCAGAATACCCGGTTTAGTTTCAAACTCTTTGAAATTATTTCTTGCCCCTTTTTTTTACTTTTGAGTTCTAATTGAAAACAATGCTGTGAATGTTAAGTTCTCATGCCTCTTGCATTTCAATTTTTTCCATAAGCTTCTTTAAAGAGTGATGTTTTATCAAAAATTGTATGCTAAATTTGAAGACCTGCTTCATATATTTCATCTGTACAATCTTCATTTTTTTTTTTTTTGTTTAATCGGTAAAATAGCTCTTAAATTGTAATTGTCATAACAAAATGCCTTAACAATGTCTAAGTTAAATGTGAAGGATCTTCTTACTTGCACTTTAAATGAGGCTAACACTGGTGATGCCTTAGGTTTCTTCTTCATTCTTGTTTACTTTTTTTTTCTTTTTTTTTTTTTTCGCATGACTTTTATGGACCTGGCCATCATGTATTACAGTATTACATTTTGATAAATCCTCAGAACAGTTTGTTTTTCCTATTAACAGATCTAGAGATAGAATGATTCTTGGAACTGTCTGAAATTAGAGGCTGTGACAGGAAGTTTTTCTTCATTTTTGTATGATTTCGTCTTCACAGAAAAAATTTTCAGGGATCAAATTCTGAGTGTAGAATTTTGCAAATAACTAAGTACTCAAGTTTAAAAAATGGCAGTTGAAACTTTAGTAGAGGTCCAAGCTTTGTATAAAATTTATAATCAGGACAGAAACATTATTTGGAGATAAAATTGTATTTTTTGTTTGTTTATGTCTCACCTGTGAAGATATAAACAGTTTCAAATGTACAACAAGGTTCAAAAAACTTGCTCTGCCTTTTTTATTCAATCATTATCTCAGAACTGGTTTCCAGGTTCTGAATATTTGGCTCAAAGTTGATGTATAGGTATTAATCTATTATGTTTCCTATTTTTTATATGCACTACTCTTGGGCCTTGAGCCCTTTTTTTTTTTTATTTACTAAAAATTACTGTGGCTAATCTTGAGGTGGGAAGTCAATTTCCAGCTTGTTTTTAGATGTATGCTCTCCTTTACTATAATTAAAATGCAATTAAAGGCATATACTACCAATCATAGTCATTTTGCCTATCATTCACCGCCTAATGTGATTCGTTCTACTTTGCGTTTGCAGATAAAAATTATTTAAAAGAATCTTTTTTTACAATTATAGTAATTGGTGTTAAATTTTCTATGGGAGGGGGGTTTGAGACGGAAAGCGGCATAAAGACAAGAATTAAAGATTTATTAGTAATTTATTAAGATCTTCACTAGTCACATTTTCTGTTTCATCCTAGTGTAAACAACAATTTGCAAGCTCTTAAAGTTAAGTTGTTTTTTTTTTTAATTTTACAATTTGCAAGCTCTTAAAGTTTTTTTGTTTTTTTTTTACTTTTACCATGCTTTTACTCTCAAAGAACATGCACATGGTTTTCAATTGACCATTAAATTACTTGTCCATCTACTTATGGTACTTAATTACATTAGTTGCACTTGCAGTTGAGCAGAATTTAAATGTAGTGGACCAAGCCATCCTTGGCTAGCTTAGACAAAACTATATTTTTACATTATTAAAAATATTATTCAAATTGTAATAGTCTATTTACACAGATAAATTGGTTACCAACTCGATTAACTTTTTCCAACTGGTAGAACTAGTAAAAGCTAAAACCAAAGGTGTTTACAAAGTTGCACTGCACGAGGGAGGATAAATCTACTCTCTTAACTCTTGCAGTTACATGATCGAGAGGGTGCCTTTGTAAATCGAAGGGAAAGATATACTAAGGAAGATGAGTTCAAAGGTTTAAATGTGCGATCTGGGAAAGCAGTGGTATTTTCAGCTAATCTACATGTAGTTGTATAAATTTGTTAGTTCATTCCATTGTCATGTCTCTCTTTATCGATTGTAGAAACAAAATAAACAGTTAACATTGAAATAAAAATGACATGATGGACATAGACAAATTCTGCCTCAGCGACAGCTTGTTTTTATAAAAAATATTAGACGTTAAGTTGGTTTAGTCAACTAAAAATCGTGTGTGTAACTCAGTACTTTCAGACATCAGGTGATGATTCGCTAAGAATGTCCCTCCGCCTTTACTCTCTGAACCTGTTTCTTGCATTCAGTCCCAGATGACAGTGGGGTTTTTTTTTTTATGTTTTTAGGGTTTTTTGTCGGGATAGATAATTGGATTACAGCATTGATCTTCCACTTTCTGCTTTTACTGCTAACCCGAAAGTAAGAAAAAAACATAACACTGTGTTGACTTCCGTTTGTGTGTCTGTGTGTGAGTGGAATGGGGGGGTGACAACAACAAAAACAAAACCCCTGCTGTTTAATGGGTCAGCGAAGTAAAAAAAATATTGGCATAGTATAGCTATTATATAAATTGTACCGGACCGTCTTTACATGTAGCTTTAAGGAGTTTGTTAAATCCAGCCTTGAAGGTCAAAACAAAAGGATACACTGAATAGAGCATACATGCGCAAGTGAAAGACATAAGCACAAACAATCATGTCTTGTCTTGATAACATCAAACCATGATTCTTCAATTCGTCTGGCTCAGAGATCACCCAACCAACACCCTTTTTAGTTTTCTTGTTAATTTTGAAATTTTGTAATGAACATAAAATGAATTATTTCTCTCTCCCTTCCTCCCTCCCTCTCTCTCTCTCTCTCTCTCTCTCTCTCTCTCTCTCTCTCTCTCTCTCTCTCTCTCTCTCTCTCTCTCTCTCTCTCTCTCTCTCTCTCTCTCTCTCTCTATGATCGGATGCCTTGAAGCGGAATCGGTCTATCAGTCGCGATCCTCAACGATCAACAGTATATGTACAATAATCTTTGCAGGTTCAGAGAGGACAAAATGAAAAACATCAATCATTATGGAAATGTCAACTTTGGCTCTTTATACTTTATTCGTCCCAAAGATCAGGATTCCAGAATACAAGGTTTAAGTATTTGAAGGTCTCAAAGAAAAAAGCGATGTCACATTCACTATGTAGTGCTACAGTTAAACTTAGATATCTCTTTTCTTCTTGTTCCTGTTGTTGTTTTTTTGTTGATGGATTTTTTTTTTTTTTTGGAAAGGGGTCTTTTTTTTTTTTTACTTCATAGTTGATCCCGTCTCGCACGGAAGTAAAAAAGAAAAAGTAGTAAGAGTAGTCTACCCTGGCGCCATGGTGCAAAAATGTTTACAGTAGATGACGCTGTGGTCTAGATCTAGATTCTTTCGCTATGTGAAAAAAGTGAAACTAGATCTAGATTCTGGAATCTAAATTTCTAATATAAAACTAAGGACCCTTATAACAAAACCTCTAGATTCTATTCTACATCTCACTGCATATTTTCATCTGTTTCTGATAGAGCCGCTGAGATCCGATTTCAAAATCTTCCTTTTTTTTCTTTCCTTATTGAATCTCTCAGTTTACAAACAAGATGAGCTACAAGGATTTGAGAAGTATGTTGATCGATTTCTTCTTATTTATCTAGATCTAGATCTAGTTTTGACTTCCCTGAATTTAAATTTTAAATTATAAATGGTAAAAGACCGGTATTGACTATTCATCTATCTTAGAATCTTAACATAGAGTTTTAAGTAGACTACAACCTCATGGTAGCTCACAAGTTGTCGTAAGCCTTCATATTCTTAGAATCTATATAATGAGAGTAAGACGAGTAATAAGTTTACCACAGGATTATATGTACAGCCCCTAATATCTATTTCTAAATCTATAGACCTACATGAGGTGACGTGCAATATTGTTACGACGCGTCGCAAGCTTCCTGGACGTTATGTGTACTACTCTTTGTGGTTTTCCTACACTGCTCTAATATTATTCTCATACACTAAATACACTTAAGGATGGCACCAGCTAAGCTGTCTTTGGAGTTGTCTATAAACTAATCTAAACTAACTAATCGGTATCTAAATCCTACTCTACAAGTACAAGATCAACTACTACTATGACCAGTAAATATATTATACAAACTTCAACTAGACTAAGAAACAGAAGTGCTGTCCAGGAAAGCAGCTCAAAACTGTACACTTGACACTTACAAGTTAGACTAAACACTTGCCCTCAAAGAACACTTTGTTGGGAAAATACAAGTAGATAGACAAATACAATACAAAAGGAACAGTAACACAGAATTCTCATATTTTCTAGCCGCCCGGCGGCGTCTTTTCAAACTTCTTCACTGACTAAATTAACATCACTTAGCTTTGCATTTGATGAACGCACCAAAAGACATGAACCTAAAAGGAATTCCGAATTATGTCAAACCACCACACCTTCGTGTTGTGAATATGTTGCCAGTTGGGTCTTTCTATTATCAGAAATCCCTCTTGTTGTACGTGTGACATATTGATGATGTGGGCTAGGTGTTATACAGAAGAGAAAGGTTAAAATCACCAACGATGAGTTTGATGGCGTCAGCTGATCTAGTTTCCTGATCGTTGATGCGTGATGTCAGCAGTTCAATTGCCTTGGGCCCAAGATTCGTTTCAGGGATATAGACAAGGTTTATAATTACAGAGGTAAATTCCATGGGCAAGTAATGGGGCTCACATTGATGCTTAACATTTCAACATTTGGGGTGTATATTTTGTAGCAGACTGTCACGTTTTGAACAATGTAAAAAAATGCTGTGATTTTGTCTCACTTGTGGCTTTTTTCCTTTTCTGCCTTTTAGACTTTACAGAAATGATGAGAGCCTTGGGATTCCATCGCTTGATATCTATGGAAAATTTCAGAACTCCAAATTTCAAGCTTGTCTATGAATGCCTAACATGGTTAATGAAAAGGTATGTACCAGTGCTATGAAGTTGTTTTCCTGTACAAAATTCTATGACTTGGAGCTGTTGTTAGTGTGCGAATAAGGTACAACTGACTTTTTCTTAGTTTTAGCCAGTTTTAAAGATGTTTAAATGTATAAATTTATTTACCTATTTTACTTCAATGTAAGAGATTTATGCCTCTAAGAGAATGTATTCTAAAGCCAGTTTTAAAGATGTTTAAATGTATAAATTTATTTACCTATTTTACTTCAATGTAAGAGATTTATGCCTCTAAGAGAATGTATTCTAAAGCACCACTTTAATCGAGAGCTAAGTATTTTATCAGTGTAAGCTTACATCAGAGCGCCTAGACACAGCTGGAGCTTGCATTGTGAGGATATTTACTGAAACTTATATATGTTACTCTACTTACATTAACACCATCTTGTGGTTAAAAAGCAATTATTTTTTAACAGGTATGATCCAAATGCAGATGTTATGTTTGACATTGACACAGAACAAGATCGGGTTATTTTTATCAAGAGTGTTGCAGAGTTTATGGTGAGTTTCATGGTTTATTAAGTTCTAAACCGTGTCTGTAGCTTAAACATGACTTAAAGCCAACTCTTCTTTGCCTGTTTTTAATATTACTATGCAATAAATGTTTTGTCATTTCTATTTGTGTTTTGCCACATCTCCCTCTATGTGATGATGATGTATGACTAGTTTATTTACCATAATTATGCTTATTTGAATCATTTGTGACGGAAATCTTGAGATTGTTACTTTCTTACAAAGTTACATGAATCATAACAATATTATATTATTTTTTCGTATGTGCAGGCTACAAAAGCACACATAAAACTAAATACCAAAAAGTTATATGGAGCTGATGGGTATGCAGTTAAAGAGATGCTCAAAGTCACTTCAGTTTTGTACAATGCAACCAAAACAAATGTGGCAAGTGCACTGGAAGCAGGGGGAGGAGATGCATCAAATGTGTCGTTTGATGTTTCTTCGAGGGTAAGTCTTGAGAAAAAATTTGACATGCACTGTATTGTACGTATAAAAAGCAATTGTTTATCAAAGCAGGCTGGTAGTTTAGCATGACTTTATATTTTATTTATGGTAATTAGTCCTTGGAAATGCTGATTCAATTTAGCCACAAAAGAGAGGGGAATATATCAGACCTATAAATTTTCTGACTCAACAATCAAGACTTTTTCTACCTGATTTCTGGAACAACTTTTCGACAATGATTTTTTACTCCACGAAAATTAAAGTCGAATCTGTGTGAGTAGTCAATAAAAAGAGACAAAAGGGTTGAGCCGTTAGTGGTCGTGTTTAGTTGCAGAGACCATTTTATCGGGGCTATTAATTTTAATAAAGAATTTAAGTTGTTGTTTTTTACATCTGAGGCGACACCTATTAGTGTGCATTACTGGTTAGGTCAATGTCAGTTTAAAGTGACCGACTGAGACATAAATCATGGTATTCCCGCTCTGTCTCGTGTGTCTCTAGAGGAGAACATTATAGAAAGTTTCATGCGCGTAAGAAAATGTAGGAACAATTGAATTATATCGATTCGCGATATTTCTATGTGTTTTTCACTTGTCATTATGTTATCAAGATTGGGTTAGTTAACAACGTTAATGATATTGATCGATCCCAAAGCACTGTTTCCTTTAATATAGTGCCAAAACACTGATTAAAAGTGCCTATTTCTCTACCTTCACATGTAGTCCTTGGCCATCGACATATTTCAGGGTTAATACTTTTTTATTGATTTCGATCTTACTAGGTGACCATCCAATAGGCCTTTTGCGATATCATACATTCTAATGTGCGGCTTACAAACAAGGAACGTAGCTCTATTTTATCGTTTATTCATTCAATCTCACCATCTTTATTTAACACCCAATGTTCGGCCCTTGTCGTCATTTACTATACTTTCATCCTACATTCTACTTTCACAAACATGGACTCTTTTTCTATTTTATTGTTCATTTGTCTGATTAATACAGATCTCTCAATCTTCACATCCAGTTCTTCTGTCATTTTCAGCACCCTTATGATTTTCATTGTCCTTAAACTGTGTTTGATCATATTTGATATCGTTGATAATGTCTATCATTCGAATCATGTGCTCTTCGACTCTAGTGTTCTTTCACATACTGTTAGTATAAACTTAGATCTAGTTTAGACTAGATCGGATTCATCAATTTGCTGTTCTTTAGACAAAAGGAGGCCTGATATTTTTTTACTAAAATAACTCAGAATGCTCAGTAGAGGGCTTACTTTGGACTCAGGTTTTACAAAAATTTCCGGGGGGAGCATGCCCATGGTTCCCCACAGCCATCCAGAAAAACTTGCTCGTCTGTTGTGTCCATAGAGGCGGTAGGAATCAGACAATTTTTCAAGGAACACTTACAGGTTTGATATATATATATTGTTTATTTGCACTGTTGTATGATAGTAGAAATGTGTAATTTAAATTTACAAAGTAAGTTATCTCACTTGCCTTTAATAAAGAACCAGGAATGTTCCATTTCTTGCTCTTATCCGACAGATCAATGAACTGAAAGAGGCAAGGCGTCTTGCATCAGAAATCACAGTCAAAGGGGCTCAGCTTTATGATCTCCTTGGGAAAGAAGTTGATCTCAGAGTGAGTGACAACAGATTTGTGGTCTTTAAATAATATAGAGATATATAGTGGAAACTTCATAATTGAAATTACTTGGAATTGGATCAAAAAAAATGAAGAGGATTCGAATTACAGAAGATGGGAGTTTTCCATTGATTTTTTTCTATAGCAACCCCTCCCAACAAAATTGTTTTTAGAAGCATGTATTGGGCAGCAAGAAGCATTGAATTCAGCTGGACAGACAGTACTTTTGTAATGCCTATTAGTGGTGTCAGCTTTGAATTAAGAGAATCTAACCATGATAATAACTTTAAATTATGAGTCTGATTTTAATACATGTATAACCAAATAGAAAAAAGATAACCTATCAAAGCAATTTTCTATTTATGAGAAATTTGAACTATCAGACTTCGTTTAGTTGAGGTTTCCTCTGTGTTTTCAATGTAAGTTCAATCAAGATTGTTCTGAATGCCTGTCCTCTGTTTCTAGTATACATAGTAATGATAAATGTATTGTCATTTGATGCTGTAATTGTTCTTGAATAAATTAATATTATTTGTGACTTTAATCGGCTTTTTTTTTTCTTGACCTTAAAAGAATTGGACTCAAAAATAGTAAAAGATTGAGGAAATTAACTTGTTAAGAAAACTTAACAAAAACGTCTTTTTTTTCTTCTTTTACTAAAAAATGTTTGCTTTAACCCCATAGTTTAATCCATTTTTTCCCCACATGATTTTTTAGGAACAGCGTGTAATGGTTGTTGCTCGGGCCTTGGAAATTAATGAAGTAGAACATGGGCTACAAGCTTCTATAGAAGCTGTGCAAGTAAGTGATGAGCACAGTTTTACAGTTGTACTTTTTTAAATGAAGTAGTGAGAACTGATATTCATAAAATATTTGTATTTTTATATTCTACTGAAGTTTTATTATGGAATATTACATTCTGCTGAAGTTTCATCCAGATGAACCTGAAAATTTATATATATTGAAATAACTTTATAGTTCAAGATTATTAATATTGATTCATTTTGATTGATATCAGACTGTAAACAATATAATTATGTAAAAACAATTGAGGACATAGATTTCTCAAAGGTGGGTGGCAACGATGAAGCTTTTTTCCAAAGTTATCAGTGGATACTATTATCCGCAAATATGTATAATATAACATATTTGAATTATTTACTGTGGAAATTAAACCTTTTGTAACCTATCCAGTTAAACTTATATACAATTTTAATATTTCAGCATGAAATACAAAAAACAGTTCAAATGCTGGACAATGTTGCTTCTGATGAAGCAAATCTCGAAGCCAAAATCGAAAAGAAGAAAAGTGAACTTGAGCGTAACAATAAGAGATTACAAACCCTGCAAAGTGTGAGGTACACCTATTTTTATTATTATTGTTGTTGTTTATATTATTATCAATTTTATTATTATTATTATTATTATTATTATTATTATTATTATTATTATTATTATTATTATTATTATTATTATTATATTATTATTATTATTATTATTATTATTATTATTATTATCATTATTATTATGATTATTATTATTATGTAAACTACTATTTTTATTTGCAATATTATTGCTTAGATTTTTTAAATACGAAACATCATTATTAAATTTACCATTAGTCAAATTTCTTGTACTTCATGCAATCATGTAAACTAGTATCAAGTTCTACTGACATAAGAAAACTTCACTGATGTGTATGCCGTTTTTTATTATTGTTTTTAAAACATTTTTAATTGCAAATATTTATATAATGTTTTTTTATACAGACTTTGAATGCCATGTATCTTTGACCCATAGTAATACCAGTGAGTGCTAAAAATTTTGAGATATATGTGTAAAGCTTGCATTGAACATCCAGACCAGCGTACATGGATGAATATGAGCGACTGGAGGAGGACCTTCAGAAGCTGTATGACCAGTACATGGTCAAGTTCCGCAATCTTGCCTTCCTAGAGACCCAGCTGGAGGAGCAAAACAGAGTTGAGCAAGACAAGCTAGAGGTTTGTCTATAAATTGTGACAGCACAATCTTGTTAGATCAATCATATTAACTATTCATTTACTTCTGAAAGGGCACATATATATATTTTTTTTTTTTCTTTCGTCTTCAAATAGGATTCTGTCAGTGAAAAAGGTATTTTTTTTGTGTTTATGCAAGCAGGGATATAGTCGCTTTTCTTCTTTTAAGAGAATCACACTTTGCCTGTGTGCTCTGTCACAAAAGTTCAATACAGCCGTAAAAACAATTTTTTTAAACTCTAACTTTGTCACAAAAATTGAACTCAAATGTAACTTTTTTGTTTTGTTTTTCTGTATTCAATTTGATTTTCATACTGCAGTTTCTCAACAAATGTTCTTATACTTTTTGTTAATTGCTCTTTGAAATTTCAATACCGGTACATCAAATTGGCAAAACGTTGTCGAAGGATATGAAGTTTTAATCCTCAAATGTCAACTTTGTATAAACAACTTCTGCTCCAATCCAAAGTTGCAGGCTTTGTCTTCACTTCCTTGCGAAAATAAATGTGAATAGTGATTACCTTTTTTAGGATCCTGGCATACATACCTTTTTTTTTTAAATTCACAGCTTAGCCTATCAATTTTCACCTATACAAAATAGATATATGATCATAAAATTATTTCAACTGGTGTTTAACTAATATGAGCGATTCATGACTGATTATTTGATAAAGTGAAATTGAATGCTGTTTGCTCTATTAATAAAATGTATTATTATACATTCCTTTAAAGTGTAAAGATCTACATTTCTATTTTCTTTTGTTTGCCACAGGAAACAGAACAACAATTGAAAGTAATGGCAGACAAAATAAGAACAGAAGAACGGAAACATCAGCAAATTTCACCAGAAGATGAAGATGAAGAGGACAAAAACATTTTTGGTTGGTGTTAATAAATACATATCTATGTCCTTATACTCAATATCAAACTGTAAAAAACAAAGCCTACAGACGTAGAGTTTCATTTAATTCAATCAGAAAATTGGCCATTAGCTAATTAACATTAACATGCAATGCTGTGCATAATGTGTGAAGGTGAGAATGGGCAGTGTCTATCTGTTATAAAGAAAATCTTTCGAGTACCAATATCATAGAGAAGTAATTTCGTGAGAATATTTGATTGCCAAAACCATGCATATCAATCAAATTTCTCATTACCATAGTGTATCTAACCTTCAGTTACCCTTATTTTACTTTCAGATGATGATGATGAGAACGACTCTGACCTTGACATGACTAAGAATGCTCGAATGGCTAATCGTGTCAGGCCAGAAGGTTTGCTCATTTTTATGTTATCTGATCAGCCTCAAAATTCTTTAAATCAATAACTTTCTCTCGTTGATTTCTTGTTCGTTTCACCTAATTATGCAAGTCTGTTGTTTTTAGAGAGATTATTCAACTGCTTAGTTGTCTAAAATTGTCATTGCATTAGTAATTTTCTTTTTTATTTATTTTTAAGGGCTCCTGTCTTTAGAGAGATAAAACGTTTGCTTAACATAGAAGTATATGTCTTAATCGTTTTAAAGTTGAAAGCGTAAGTTTTAGTTGAAGCAATGTATACATATTAGGCATGTTTTTATGTGTCGTTTTTTTCAAGTGATCTCTATTTTTCAAATTTTTATATTGAAAAAAATGGCCTTTGAGTACTATTCATGTTCTATAAAATACAAATTCTATACCTTGAAATAATGTATGGCTAATTTTTTTTTTTACAAATTTAAATTATTATTGTAAACAAATTTTCCTGCCTGTGTTTTGTTGCAGCTGCAGGTCAGCAACGTGGTGGCAATCGAGTCACAGGTACAATGAACCCTGATATCAGTGAAGTAAGTCAATCAAAATTGTGCAATGGGAGATATATAAACCAATTCCTTGATGTCTAGAAATACAGTCTCAGCCCATCAATCAAAATTTGCATCCTTAAGCTGAATCATAACTATTGTCAAATTTGTTTTTTCTCTAGTTTACTATCACCATTTATCAGAAGCAACAGTCACAATATTCACGGCCCCAGCTGATGCTCTCTTGGCAAATTAATTGCCTCCGCTAAGTTCTATCTTGACTGCGATGTACTAGGTTCTGTAATGTGAGCCCAAGCCTCTTTGATGTTACCAATTTATATATTATAGATCTTTCTTTTTTCGATTTTGATTGGGTTTTGCATTGCACCAATTGTGTATACCAGTATTTTTTATACAATTTTTGGGGTCTATGTTTACATCTTATTCATTTAACGCCGACATTATATACGTAATTATGTTATCTTTGGCTGGAAGGACATTGATTGCTGAATCATCTATAAGTGAAGGGGCCTTATGCCACCAAATTCAATCACATTATTTTCATATTAACTTCAAGCCTTTTTCTAAAATCTAATCATGGCCAGATACTGTCTAAAACTTAACAAATTAATAAATATTCAGGTGTCTTCCTCCGCTTCATGAAATTAATAGTCAATGAACAGTTTTTATGATTGGATTTTTGTTTTCTTAATAGGACAGCGGTTCAGATGGATCAGGTGACTCTGATATAGACTTAAATGATGATGATGATGACGAAGATGACGATGATGATGACGATATTCAGGGTATGGGTGGAGTCCCTCAGCAGCGAGGAAGGAATCAGCCCCCACAGGAGGATTTAGACGACAGTGATTTCTAATTTAGTCTGAATTTCAAGCGCAAAAGTGATGATCTCTCACTCTAATTTTGTTGTAAATATATCGGCAATTGTGATACCCATTCATTAAGGTTTTGATACATACATATTAAATACCCGTCAAGTAACTTTCTAATTGACTTCACCCGTTTTCAATCAATGCTTGCATCTGAGTTCAGCCTCCATTGTGAAAACAGTTTCCAATCAGTTTGTACGGATCAGAACACCATCTGATTTTGGCGGAAACTTTCCTTCACTGTGCAACTCTTCCTCAAGATCGGTTTGTACACACCAGTAGCTTTTTCTTTTTTTTTACAAAGATCAGCCACATTAAATAAAATTATTCTCTATTTTTGGGCTTTGAAAATTGCAAAGGAGCACTCTAGTGGTTTGGTGTAGTATAAAAAAAAGTTGCAATATGGTTTCAGTATGATGCAAGTGATGTTTTGATTGTTCCATTCCTTTGTCTCCTTAATATGGGATAACTGTGCCTGCTATTACTTCACTGTATACATATATAAATTTCATCAAACACTTGCATGAGTTAAAATATTCAAGATGGGGTCAAGATAAGTGAGGAATAATTTTAGTGGCTAAATCAATTTTACATTATTCTGTCCTTGAATGAATGGCGGAAAAATAGTGTTGGAAAATAACTGTTTACTGAGACAATTCATTTTCATGAACATTCTCATGAGAGAGTGATGTTTTTTTAAGAAAGTGTGGTAGAAAAATACTTATGTGAAGCATAAAAACCGTCTGAAGTTGTGAACAATTAAGGACAAATAATGTGATCCAATCTGTGATAGTAAGGGCATTAATTCCCTTAGTTTTGTTTTAAGTTATTCTTATATCTTAGTCATAAGTTTGTTGTTTTTTTTAACATCAGCTTTTATTTTATTCAACATAACATTCAGTAAATTATTTTCAAAAGCTTTAATATTGTTACGAATGTTAAGACTGTGTATTGATTTCCTATATAAAGTATCGATATTCAGGGTATGGGTGGAGTCCCTCAGCAGCGAGGAAGGAATCAGCCCCCACAGGAGGATTTAGACGACAGTGATTTCTAATTTAGTCTGAATTTCAAGCGCAAAAGTGATGATCTCTCACTCTAATTTTGTTGTAAATATATTGGCAATTGTGATACCTATATATTAAATTTCTCTAAACTTAAAAAAAAAGAAGTAGATGTAGCATTTGTAGCATTTAAACAAAAAATGTGCAGCCGTCCAGACTTTATTTACAACTTCACATCTCCATTCATTAAGGTTTTGATACATAGATATTAAATACCCGTCAGGTAACTTTCTAATTGACTTCACCCGTTTTCAATCAATGCTTGCATCAGAATTCAGCCTCCATTGCGAATACAGTTTCCAATCAGTTTGTACGGATCAGAACACCATCTGATTTTGGCGGAAACTTTCTTTCACTGTGCAACTCTTCCTCAAGATCGGTTTGTACTCATCAGTAGCTTTTTTTTTTTTTACAAAGATCAGCCACATTAAATAAAATTATTCTCTATTGTTGGGCTTTGAAAATTGCAAAGGAGCACTCTAGTGGTTTGGTGTAGTATAAAAAAAAAGTTGCAATATGGTTTCAGTATGATGCAAGTGGTGCTTTGATTGTTCCATTCCTTTGTCTCCTTAATATGGGATAACTGTGCCTGCTATTAGCATATATACATATATAAACTTCATCAAACACTTGCATGGGTTAAAATATTCAAGATGGGGTCAAGATAAGTTAAGAAAAATGTTAGTGGCTAAATCAATTTTATATCATTCTGTACTTGGATGAATGGCGGAGAAATAATGTTAGAAAATAACTGTATACTGAGACAATTCATTTTGAACATTCTCATGAGAGAGTGATGTTTTTTTAAGAAAGTGTGGTAGAAAAATACTTATGTGAAGCATAAAATCCGTCTGAATCTGAAAACAATTAGGGACAAATAATGTGATCCAATCTGTGATAGTAAGGGCATTAATTCCCTTAGTTTTGTTTTAAGTTATTCTTATATCTTAGTCATAAGTTTAATATTATTTGGGTTGTTGTTTTTTTTTAAACATGGGCTGTTATTTTATTCAACATAACATTCAGTAAATTATTTTCAAAAGCTTTAATATTGCGAATGTTAAGACTACATATTGATTTTCTATATAAAGTATTCAAAAATTTCTTTTTTTTTCTGAATTTTCATCATCGTTCATTAGTAAAAATAAAAGTTTAAGCATATACTTTTTCTTTTATTGTGTCTGCTGATGCTTTTTTTACAATACATATATGTCTAATCAATTATTAGGTTAAAAAGGGCTTTTTTGTGTGTCTGTTCCATCTATTTTTCAAACTGTTTCTTAGTGGAGAGAAAGCACCACTTTTTGTTTACAACCTTAAAAGTTCCCAAGAGGAACCAATTTATACAACTCACACAATGCAGTACTTCGATAGTCGGTGGAATCATGTTTGAGGTGCGGTAGGATTGCTGTCGCCTGATCGTAATCAGAAATAATAATGACACTTTGCTCTTTTTAAATGAAAAATAAAATGGTTGTGTTCACACTTTACTCAGTACATTTTAATTTTAATTTAGTCCATACAAATATGTTTTGAACCTGTCACTATATCTGCAAAGCATTGGCATATTACAAATATAATCACTTAAGTTATACAGCATAGGGTTAAGTCAAATGCTTGCCGTGTTGTCTCTCTGCATATACATACATATAGTAGGCCTATGTATCGCATGGTTCAGTCAGAGGGGTGCTTCTGTTGGACGTTAAACCAAACAACCAACCAACCAAGCATGGTTCAGTCAGTGCTCCCCCAGACTTGCCACAAACCCACATCACATGCACTTTTAAAGGCTTAATCATAGTGTTGATGCTACTGTAATGAAAAGGATCATTCAGGTGCATGTTCAGTGGAGCTGGTTACTCAACGTCCGACGTCAGTACTATTTAGGCTTCATTGTGGACAGGCCCCAGGACTGATGTCTGGCAATTTTATTTGCTGCCACAACCGAGCCAGTGTTGGGAGACCTGGACTCCTGTCTCAATCGATCACATTATACTGCCATCAATTCAAACAGAAGGGGACGAAATCAGACCAAAACAGTTTTGATCGGTTATGGGATTCTAAAGCATTCCAATTTATGTTTAAAGCAGCTGTGATTGCTGCCAATTGATTATGGCTTCCAGTTTTAATGCAGTGTTCACTGTAGCACAGTAATAAGTTGACGGTTTGTGATGGTCATTAAAACAGTATTGTTTGCTTTTTCAGTAGGCTATATCCTAACGTCTTTTTGTTTTCCTATTTATTTAATTATATGCAAACCTTACCATTGCTAATACATTGAACTAGTCTAGTTGAGCCTTACACCCTATTGTCTTCTCATATCTTTATCGTTATGAAAACACTCATGGACGATGTGTGGACATAACGTTTACATTCATAACAATAACAATATTAATACTACCGGTACTTATGTTTTCATTTTCAGAAGCAAATCTATCTTTATTCTGTTGCGTTCCCTACTGGTTGGGTCGGTGTCAGTATAATGTGACCGGCTGAGACAGGAGTCATGGTATCCCCGCACTGTCTCGTGTGTGGCAGCACATAAATTGTCAGACGTCTGTCTTGGGGCCCGTCCACAATATAGCCTATATAGTGCTTCTGTTGGACGTTAAACCAAACAACCAACCAACCAAGCATGGTTCAGTCAGTGCTCCCCCAGACTTGCCACAAACCCACATCACATGCACTTTTAAAGGCTTAATCATAGTGTTGATGCTACTGTAATGAAAAGGATCATTCAGGTGCATGTTCAGTGGAGCTGGTTACTCAACGTCCGACGTCAGTACTATTTAGGCTTCATTGTGGACAGGCCCCAGGACTGATGTCTGGCAATTTTATTTGCTGCCACACACGAGACAGGGCTGGGATACCATGACTCCTGTCCCCTCGGGTCACATATTTGTGAGCTTAATCAGTGGGCATGCGAACTAAAACAGAAAGCAGCTTGAGACATTATTGTTAAGATTTTTTTTTTTACATTTACGAGGAGAATCGATATCATAGGAATGCAGGAAGGTTCCGAGACGTCCTAGACTAAGCATTGGGATGATGAAGTGATAACCCAAGTGTATCATGTAATGAGTCCCACTGCAGTGTACTACACACGTACATGTATCATCATCTGTCAACAGACTCTAGGATTAGGAACGGTGTGATTAACATGTCCCCATTAAATGTTGACAGACGTTGTTTGACAAAACGGCTACATGCATAGGCCTACTGCATGTTATAAATTATGATATGGCTCTGTGTCCGCTCTATCACTGTGTGTGGTTACGGCAATGTGAGTCTTCATAGTACATGTACACCACTGTAGTAATAGTAGGCCTATGCTCCCTATAGATCATTGAAGGCAACTGTTCCAGGGAAATTCACATGGAATAACAGGAGAGAATAAGAAAACAAAAGATATTTGTCTTTGTCTATCCGCACCAGCTGCCGTTCCCGTTCTAACCTGTGTTTCTTTTTCCCTGTTTATGTTGCACGCAGACAAGAATGAAACTTGCGCACCATAAAGAATATATATTAAGTTCATGGAAGAGAAACGCAACGAGCCCTGTTTTATAACCAAGAGGTCAAAAGTTCATTTCAACAGGTCTGCCCTTCCCAGTGCAGATACGGACAGCCGTTAACAAAAGTTTTTAATGTGATGCCCAGCCCGACACAAAATAAGAGAGAGAGAGAGAGAGAGAGAGAGAGAGAGAGAGAGAGAGAGAGAGAGAGAGGGGGAGGGAGGGAGGGAGGGAGAGAGATAGAGAGAGAGAGAGAATAACAAACAGCCACAAAAGCCAGACCAAAAATTGTAACGGAAAAAAAAGCAATACAAACAAAATAATTATGGTTTTGCAAAATGTACGTCACCTAAGTTATTAGAGCATAGGGGCCTGCAGGGGCTAGAACTCGTGGGAAGGTAGGGGGGGGGGGGGGGGGGGGGGTGGGTTAGATGCGGCTGCGGTTTGAGAGGTTATAATAATGGTTATGAAAAGTTATGTACGCTTAGGGCTGCGGTGCAAAGAAGAAAGTAAAAACATTAGCCGCTTTTTATCATCTTCTTTCTCTCTGTTATCCAGGTGTGTGTGGGCAAAAAAAAAAAAGAAGAGAACATCTGCATCAATGGCGGAGATTAATCGCCATTGTAATTGTTCAATTCGCAAACAAAACGGAATTGTTCACTCTCGTTACCCATACACAAATCGCTTTGAAACGACCAATGTTGCTGGTTGGTTTCACATTTTTTAAGTAATTGATTTTGCTCTTGGTTTTGGTCTGTAACTAAGCGTACATAACTGGGACCTCTCAGGTCTGTAGCTTATTGTTTCTTTCAACCGTTGTTTTTTTTCCTTTGCAGGAGAGAAGCTCACCTGGGTAATGCCACCGTCTGTCTGTCTGTCTGTCTGCCCGTTTGCGTGTCTGTCTCCCTGTCTCCCTCTCTGTTACGAGCACAGATTTCTATTAATAGCAATCTGTGGTTACGAGTGAAATGAAGATAACACTTTAACCAGGGCGAATCAGGCGCAAGTCGGAAATTTGACTTTTGGATTGATATAGGCCTACCGTGTGTTTAAAAGCATGAAATGCACTTTGATAGGTTTGAATAAAATATAGCTATCATTTATAAAACCAGAGATATTTAACTCGTTTTGGATCTGAAATAAGCTGTTAATGTAAAGTGTTGTTTTTTTTATATATCCAGAGGGCTCCAGCTCAAAACACATATAATTATTAGCCACTTGTGACGTATTCACCCTGCTGGTTGCATCACTTAAAATTAAATGTTAATAAAAAAATTGTAGTTTTCCTGAAGAATCACATACGGATACAATGTCACCAGCCAAAATTGAAACTCGGCCCTTTTACTCTTCAACTACCGACTGAACGTTATCTTGCGACCCAGTAAATTAATAATAGGTGACGGAAAATCACGGAATACGAACCCGTTATCTATTCTAAGTGAATGTGAGAATGATGGTAGTACGCGAGAAATATAAAGATGACCCACATGAACTTCAGCTGACTAGGCCAACTCGGGCACTCGTTTCCTAGATATACCAGGTGCTATGAATGGACAGAATGGATTTGCTACACTTGTTTTGATTGGCTGTGAAACTGTTTATATACAGTTTCGTTTCGTGGCTTCAGGTTGTTTCGGGCTCTGTCCTTCTGTAGGTGTGGCTATTCTCTACGCTACCTAGCGACACGTGATAAATAGGTACATTTTGTTCGATAGATTACATTATCTTTGTCCAAGAAGCCACACAAAAGGTATGTTTCCCAGTAATTAAGATTCAGAACCAATTATAATGTAACTAGATTTAATGGGACGGACCCGTTTTTCACCGACACGGAAACGCGCGCTTTCTCCAGTAGGCCTAGCAGAATCCTTATTGTTAAAGAAGTATACTATTTCGGTCAGGTGCGTCAAATAATCCTTTATAAATATAGCCCTCGACAAGTGAATGACTACCTCCACAGTTACTCCATGGACTATTCAATCTTAAAACAAGACCATTCAATAACTGGACGGTTCCTCTAAATGTAGGCTATATCCTATCTTGGTAGACAATTATACAAGGCTAAGATCCAGAAGCCCCAGAGGCTTAGAATCGGTAATCTAGCATTTGAGGGCTCGCTAGATCTAAATAAATATCATTTTTTTTTATTGAACACAGTTTTTGACACTTAAGGTTATACGCACTATATAAATTTTATTGTTTCTGCTTCTTTATCGTATACACAAACTTTGTGTCCAAATTTTGCTGTGAGCACTACATCTACGTTTGTGTTTTTTTTCTGTTGGGTGCTAGGGTAAATGTAGGGAGTCTAAGCTCGTCTTTTGGTAAAATATCATATATACAGGGTATTTATAATTCTTTAGCAGATCACAGGATGTGTTCTGTGGAAAATTCTATTTAGCGAGGTGCCTTCAGGGGATTCCGTAGTTTTTCAGAATGAGGTACCTAAAAGCTTTCAGTCTTAAACTTCAAGGGAAAATTTAATGTAAAAGGAAAAATATATTGTGCGTAAACCTGTAATGCAAGAGTTGCACCTCTTCTTTAATAATATATATGACATAAGAGCTTGCCTGTTGAAACTACAACCTGTATGTACTTGTTTGATTTTATGAAGCCAGACCAGGTGCTTCATTAAGCCTCATTTTGTGATCATATCTTTAATATACATTGGTTTTGATCCCAAGGCAAGGACTCAGTTTTATGCCAGGTTGCCTTTTGTTGTGGCATTTTTTTTTATGATTTACTTGTGACATGTATGTCTAGAGCACTGGGCTGATGTTAAAAAGGACACAAGCACCTTGTCCTAACCCTGGTACATATTTAACAAAATTATTTTTTTTTCACAGATTGTGTTTCAACCCTCCAACCACAGTAATTGTATTGTTAGCTTGTCCATTTTTTTTTCTTTGTTGGGTTAATAATAATGACTCTATGTTTATATAAGACAAGCAAAGCCTTAAAAATCATATATATCAGTTTTAAATATTCTCTTAGAGGTATACATGTTTGTCTTGAAGGAAGGGGTATTTATTCTTCTTCTTCTTCTTCTTCTTCTTCTTCTTCTTCTTATTATTATTATTATTATTATTATTATTATTATTATTATTATTATTATCATTATTATAATTATAATTATTATTGGGTATGTAATATTAAAAGGATACACCAGATACAATCCATCAGTTTGTCTTTTTACATATATTTTGTGAAACTGAACTGAATATATGTTTTCATTTTCTTCCCAGTAGAATTCACAATTATCATGTATAGTGCTACAGTTGACATGTGATATCCAAGATGTCTTTTTCTTTTCTTTTCTTTTTTTTAAACAAAGAAGACTTTCTGTACTGTTATTTTCAAATGGCATTCTCTGTAAACCAATATTGCTAATTATTATCTTTATTATTCTTTCTCTCTCTCTCCACACACAAACCTTATCTTTACTCATAAATTCAATTAAGAAAAAAAATGCCTTCAAGTTCATCATGGGAGAGAATTTACATTTTCAAACTCTACTTGCTGCTTTCTCCGTGACCCCTGTGGTATAGTCAATTATAAAAGTTTATTTTATCGAGCAAATCTGGGTACTATTCAAATTGACCTTGACCTCAGAGAAAAGAGTTTTTAATCTTGAAAGCCTAATTGAGGGTTGAATGGTTCCTGATTTATAGCAAACTTTAATTAAATGAAATACTCTTTCCAATATTGAACAACAATTCTGAGAGTGTAAAAAATATGGAAAATAATCAGTGTTCTCATACAGTGTGTTGGCTGTGCTTCAACCGATGAGTAGAGACGATTAGATACCCTCATTGCCGTGGATTTGTTATTGAAAAAATAAAATCGTGCATCAAATTGAAATAAACCTGTAATGCATTTTTTTCCTGAGATTTTGTTTGTCTATGAATTGCAAGGAGACAATTTAGTTGCTCTACCTAAGAAAAATATTAAATTCTGATTAGATCTCCCAATTTTTTATGACCAGAACTGTCATTGGAATTGTTTTTTTTTTTCTTAATAATAGAAAGAAGAAAGATACAAACTGAAAAGAGGCCTTTTGTTTTCAAACATGGCAATAAGGATTACTACCTTGGAAGAAACAGCTATTCTGCTCTGTACACATGGTTCATTATTTTATTCTGACAGTATGTGGATCATTTGCAGATTGTGTAAAGTATAACACAGCCATGAGTCCTAGTCTTGCACTAAGAATCTAGAATATAAAGCATAAAGGATATTTTTTTCTATACAACTAAAACAACTAACCAAGCCCAGCCTTCATTTCCGATGTATTTTCCTCCACATTTTTCATTGATTTTAATTACCAAAACGTCTACAGCACAGTATTTTCCAAGGGCTGATCATATTTCACTGTGTTGCATAATTGATTAGGTTTTTTAGAATATGAGAACAGCTGGTGACAGGTGAGCTGTTGGGTGGGTGTAGACCTCTGTTATGCAGATCTATGTGGTTTAATGCATGTGTAAAAAAAAAAAGTATTGGGTTACTTGCAGGTGGTGTGTAACATTTGTTGATAAGTGGTTCAGCTGCCAGCCATGCTACTTTTTCTGTACCAGTATACATGTACTGGTTCATGGCATTGTATAATTTAGGAGGATGTTATAAAAGGTTATTGAAATTTGAGGATTAGACGTGGTTTCTTTGAGATTTTAACACATACCGTGAGTTAAAAACTCTTCAAGTCAGCATTTTTAACAAAACTTTTATCTCCTCAGACTAGTAATCAGGACATAATCATTCACAATGGCCGATAGCTGGAATCTTCAAGATGACATTTCTGTGGATGACCCAGAAATTCATGATCTCATCAAAAAAGAAAAAGATAGGCAGAGGAAAGGACTTGAGATGATTGCATCAGAAAATTTCACAAGCAAAGCTGTCCTCCAAGCCCTTGGCTCTTGCTTGACAAACAAATATTCCGAAGGTCTCCCTGGAGCTCGGTAAATGTCCCTTGATTTTACTTTTTTAACAAAATTTCATAATTTCCATGTTAATCAAGTTTTATTTTCGCAAATTTTTATTCCCTTAGTTACAAAAATTGTGGCTTGTTTAAAGAGGAGGGCGGTAATGACAGTAGGTTTATGAAAAGCAGAAATTAGGTTGTCTCAAGCAACAACAAAAATTTAATAAAGTTATAAATGCTAAAAGCAGTTTTGCCTGGAATTTGAAAATGAAAGGAATGGACTTAATGACCAAACATGAAAGGAAATAATTGAAATTGAGCGAAAATAGCTTTACTTACTGGACAGCTTGGATTTTGTATATAGATGGAAACTTGTAAGCTGACAATTTATGTCAAATATTTATGATTGAAAAGCATTGAAAGGATTCTTTTATTTTCACAGATACTACGGTGGGAATGAAATAATTGACCAAGTGGAGATAATATGTCAAAAGCGAGCATTAGCAGCTTTCAATCTCAGCCCTGACGAATGGGGTGTCAATGTCCAAGCTCTCTCAGGCTCGCCTGCAAACTTTGCTGTCTACACAGCACTTGTAGAGCCACATGGCCGCATCATGGGCCTGCATTTACCAGATGGTGGCCATCTTAGCCACGGCTTCATGACAAATACCAAGAAAGTCTCGGCAACCTCTGTGTACTTTGAGTCGTTCCCTTACAAGCTGGACCCTGCCACAGGCTTGATAAATTATGATGAGCTAGAGGCAAACTCCAAGATGTTCCTGCCCAAAATGATCATTGCAGGTATGGACTGTAAACAAAGTTTGTTGACAAGGGCAACACTTGTTTCCACTGATTGATACAATAGGATTAACCCATTTTACCAAAACATGATTTTCTCTATTAAATTGCAGATCTTCAAACATACAAAGAGACTTTTGTGAATCGTAGAAAGGTATATACAATCAACTGAAAGCAATTGCTACAAAGGGTGAAGTTTTTCTCTAAACTGTATTTACCTGCATAGAAGTGGTTCTAACATAACTGGCCTTGTTTTCTCCAGGTATCAGCTGCTACTCTAGAGATCTTGACTATAAAAGGTTCAGACAGATTGCTGATGGCTGCGGCGCATATCTGTTGGCCGACATGGCCCATGTGAGTGGACTCGTGGCCGCTGGGGTGGCTCCAAATCCCTTTGAGTACTGCGATGTCGTCACCACAACCACACACAAAACCTTGAGAGGACCAAGATCTGGCTTGATATTTTTCAGAAAAGGTTTTTCTTTTTTTTCCTTCTTAAGTTTTTTTTTTTTAATTTCACTTCCGTAGCTCCTAAAGTGGTAAAAAATAGTGGTCTCTTGACTTTTTATAGAACTTTACTTTTTTTTATTTCTAAGGATAAAGGGAGTTACTACCTTTTGTTCTTTTTGTTTCCAATTTAATACCTTTGTTGCTGTAATAAGAATTGAACAAGTTTTACAAATACTATACCAGTTTTTAGGCATTGCTTATTCAGTGATCTGTTACCTGTAATGTTCATGGCCATAATTTAAACTTGAATTAATCTTTATTTTTGCAAGTATTTTTAGTGAGCTCAAATTTTCTTTTGATTGTGAGCTTAATCGCAAAATTGTTTTCCTATGAGTTATTTAGAATTAATGACTTTGTTTTTTCAACAATCAGTTCATATAGAATTTAATACATATATATAAATTTTGCAGGCGTTCGCAAAGTCCTGAAAAACGGAAACAAAGAAATGTATGATCTGGAGAAGAAAATCAACGAGGCTGTGTTCCCAGGACTCCAGGGCGGACCCCACAACCACCAGATCGGAGGTGAGAAGTCAATGCTTATTGTTGCTACTTGTGCATTGGCATTTTTCCTAATTTTAGTTGGTGCATATATTGGAAAATATGGCATTGCAGTAAAAATCTTTAGCATTATTATATCTTTTTTATCTTTCCACCACAAAACATTAAGTATTATATTATATGAAGTGGATGAATTGGTTAATTATTTTCAACATTTAAGTCTCTGATTTCTGAAAAGTACTCCAGTATAGTTTTACACTGTTATTTTCCTTTTAAGATACAGTTGGATATCCATTAATGTTTTGCTGCATAGCAACAATGAAGTTAAGCAATGCATGCTGTGGTGATAAAGGGATTTTTAAAGTCAGCACATCGGATTGATCTTTATTTTTTTTATTTTTTTTTTTTTTAACAAGTAAAGCATTTTTTTTTAAATCTACCAAGTATTTCTTTGGGTAACACTGTATGAAAATGGGACTAAGTTTTGCTTGTTGTTGGTTCTCAGCTGTCGCTGTAGCCCTGAAGCAGGCAGCGACCCCAGAGTTCAAGGTTTACCAGCAGCAAGTAGTCAGCAACGCCAAGACCATGTGCAAATGTTTGTTAGAAAAAGGATTCCATATCGTATCTGGTAAGCACCTAGCAGAACCAAGTGTAGTCATTTTCTCATAAACGTTGAAGTTAAATATAATAGTTTTCATTTAATATAGGGGTGCTTGGGAAGTTGGATTATTTTGCTGACGCTGATGCTAAGCTAATGAACATTCGTATATTTTTGTTTTAAAGGGGGTGAACTATTCTAAAGCTTTGAACCCTTGGCTCTCACTTTGTCTCAGACCTTGCTCAGCTCAAACCACTTGTACTAAATATAACTAGGTTATTTTATACTTTAATCTTTTGTGAAAAGTTGCTGGTGCAAAAATCCTCTAGCCAAGGTGGTGTCATGTCAGTTTTGCATAGTTACTTTAAACTCGCATTTTCACAAACCAATAGGTGCTACCATGATCACATGATTTTGATTTTAATTCAGGTGGAACTGACAACCATCTAGTGCTTGTAGATCTGAGGAACAAGGGATTGGATGGAGCTCGCGGAGAATACGTTCTGGAGCATATCGGAGTTGCCGTCAACAAGAATACATGCCCTGGGGACAAGAGTGCTCTCAAGCCAAGCGGGTTGAGGCTGGGTGCTCCTCCCCTCACGTCTCGCAATCTGAAGGAGTCCGACTTTGTTAAAGTTGTCGACTTTATTGATGAAGGTTAGACAAATTTAGACTATTGATTTTGTGGATTCTTTTCAAATACTTCAAAATTGCCCACAGGTCGTATTAACAATCAAGCAACTGCACCATGAAATTATGTATTGGTGCTTACTACTACTAGTGCTTTTAAAATATATTTTTTTAGATTTAAGTATAAGATAAGCATAATCCTCCTCCTTTAAAGTTGTAAAATTATCCAGGCAAATAGAATGAGACCATATTTAATGGGTGATATTGAGAATACCATATATGTATATTCTTTTGGTTTAAGTTTGGTTATTTTGGGAAGTATCATAGTTAATTTCTAAAATGTTTCCTACTTTTTCTTCTCGGTAAATGTAATGACACCTTCACACATTATGATGGCTTAATCTAAACAAATACTCTGTATGATGTTACCTTCTCACCATGGTCACCAATAAGTTAATATTAAATTTCAATCTTTTCAAAGTTGAAAAGTAAACAGTTAATTCTTTTGTTAATCCCAATCAAATATTTCAATTATCATACTAACCCTTAATATTATGATCTTCTTGAATCTCCCTCACAGCAATTAATATTGCTCAGCAAGCTAACAAAGCAGCTGGCTCACTTCTCAAAGACTTCAAAGCGCAACTGGACAGTGCAGAGTTCAAGCCCAAAGTGGAAGGCTTGAAGCAGAGAGTCGAGGAATTTGCTGTGGGCTTTCCCTTACCCGGGTATGATGACTGGTAAACCACTGCCTGCCATCTGTCACAGTTGAAAAATTACCATTTGAACGCAAGACGCATGGGGTAAAAAGTATTAGGCAATTTTGAAATCAGCTTTCTGATTAAATATAAAGCAAATAAGTTTTGGAGAAGATATTTGAACTATTTGTAGACCAAATATCATTTAAAAAGAAAGCTCCCGTTGCCCCTAAAAAAAAAAAAAGTTAAGTGATATGGAATCGTTCTTAGCATTTGATATTTAAAAAAATGTAGGGCTTATTTGCGTACTAGATATTACCGCTCAGTTATTGATATGGAATTGATCTTAGCATTTGATATTTCAAAAAATGTAGGGATTATTTGCATACTAGATATTATCGCTCAGGAACAATACACTCTGAAGACAAAAATCGTAGATTCAGATTTGGAGTGTATTATTCCCAGTTGATAAAAATTAAAGATATCTTGGGCTTGCTTATTAAATTTTTGAAAAAACAACAGTAAAATTTGAAATTCTTTGCTGTGAAGGCAAAGCCATCCTTTTGCATGAAATTTGTTTTTGTCAAAATGTTACAAATGATATTTTCTTGAAAAATACAAGCTTGGTGGAATAAATACGTATCTGAAGCCTCTCCCTGTTTTGGTAAAGGTGCATGTTGTTGTGGGATTTAACTGTTTATCCTAAGTTCAGCTAGTAGCTGACATGAATTTTATTTAGTTTCAGCTAAAGTGAATACTCACCTTTAAACAAAACTAAATAAAATAACGGAAACTTTGGCGTAACTCATTTTGACAATTAAATAGCACAGAGTCCCCTTGTGTTTATCTTAGAGTTACTGGTGCAATAGTTCAGATTAAAGATGATATCAAGGCATGGATATAGATGAAAAGCTCATTATCAAAATGTTTTGAAGATTCTATCTTCCTACATATTTTAAATACTACCAAAGTTAAAATGTATGATTTGTTTTTTGATATTGTTGTGATGTTGAAGTACCAGAAACTTGATGGCTCCTTTTTTTCTCATGGAATTGGGCTGTATTAATGATACAATATGAGCCAAAATTTTCCAGATCAAGGATATTTCATTTTTAACAATTAATGAAATGTGCATAAATCAGACTTTTAGTACTGTGCCATGTGGTTATTTATGAGAGAAACTAATTTTACACTCGTTGGCTTCCTCTTCTGTTTTTTTACAAACTTGGACTAAATGTCTGTCTCATGAGAAATAAAAATGGGCCTGAATCATCCACCTTGTTTATTTTGTCTTTTTTCGGAGTTAACTCAGTTATGTACAGGTATAAGATAAGATAATAAGATATAACTTTATTTGTCCTTTAAAGGCACATTTGATGTCGTAACTTGTTACGTGTACCTTGTTACATAAAATAAAATTATCACTAATATCAGGTGTATCCAAATATTTGTGCAAAAAGTAATTGAGTATCAGTTAAACTTAGGTACGTGATGGTGAGTGTAAAAAAGAAAACTCATTGGCCCTCAATCATAGACTCGTAGAGCAATATTCTCAGGCAGTTGTGGTAGATAAATGAGTAAATTATGCACAAGGATAAAATACTGGTTAACCCTTACCCGTCAGTGTCAGCCCATTTTGCACTATGTGCTTCCAGTTTGCCAGCCATATTTAGCTGATTCCAAAGAAAACGCCCCCATCATCGAATTTTGGACCAACAAAAACTTCATCTTCACTGTCAAGAGTCGTTAGCTAGATCTAAATCTACCATAATTATTTGCATTCAAACTCGTCCAAGAATCATCAGAATCGTTGTCACTTTATGTCAGGCTCACCAGATTCAGTCATGTCTGTGTGTTGTGGTACCTTGCCCTGATGTCATGCTCAGATCGATAACATTGATAAGAAATTACATGTACATAAAACTTGCATCGAAATGGCTGAAATTGTTCAGCTGGAAGTTCAAACACGTCTGGATAAACTTTGCGCTCACACTTTTCGTCCAACGTCTAAGTAGTGAGGTTATGAATTATGTCAAGTCGTAGTTGGCAATCTGAGGGGGGAGGATAAAATGATAAAAATGCCTATTTATAATTTGTGGAAATTTAAAAAAGAAGCAAAAATTTGCATTGTACCGAATCAAGTAAAATATAGATCTATATCAGTCATTTGCAGTAGACTTATATCCAAAATGATTTATTGATTGTCTGTCCAATGTTAAGCCACACTGAGATGTGTAAGTATTTTCCCACACAATGGTGATGTACAATAGCATCTAACTTACTGACCATAGCATGCAATATTCTGTCCCTCAAACATTGTCTCGAAATTTACTTAACGTTTTGAGGCAACACGATATGTTATCGCTTTCTTTATGTCGAGGTGACTTTGTGGATCCAGGGAACTTTTTTGTTTGTAAAAAATGTATGAAGGCATATTTAAAAAAATTCAATGCTCCGCTAAAATCCATTTTGTCAAATGACTATATATTATATGCATTTACTACATTTGTGTATTGAATGGCAATTAGATTGAAACTATGATAACCATTGGTCATTCCTGAAAAATTCAATTTCAATCAATCGGGATGATTTTGATATCCCACTTCCCAGAGAGAAAAAAAATGTAAGTCCTATCAAACTATCGGGGGTGACAAAGCAAGAGCGAGCTGAAGAAGAAAGGACATCTATGAGAGAGATGCAGAGCGACAGAGACAGACTATACAGCCAGACACAGGAGAGAGAGAAAGAATAGTAAAAGAAAGCATTGCGAGTCGAAGAAAGAAGTTTATACCAAGAAGATATGAAGAGAGGGTTAGGAATAGAGAAAATTAAGCCTTTGTGCGAGCGATTGATCAAGAAAGAAAAGAAAAGAAAGCCAATTGTGCGAGAGAGAGATAGAGAAGTAAGAAGAGGGAGAAAAGCTGAGCGATAATAAGAGATATGGGAAAAAGGGAGACGGAGCGAGAAGAAAGCCAAGTGTGCGGGATATGGGGAGAAAAGAAAGCTGAACGATAATAGAGAGATAGACTTTTAATTTAATTGTACACAATTTTTTCTTAAATTGCGTAAAAATTGGGAAATATGGAATGTTTGGCGGCCACACAAAACTGCCAGGACAGATTAATATTCACCCTCTGTCATATAACTCAATGTACTTTGGTGATATAGCTCTAGAGATGGTGATGTAAAGCATCAAAATGTCATTTTATACATCGGGAGTGCTTATATGACAACATTGGCATATATAATGTGCCAAAGAGAACCAACTCCATCAACTAGCGTTGCGGGGTACGGTAGCCCTGGGGTAGAACATCTGCTTCCGACGCAAAAGTTTCTGATGAATTAGCTCACTACTGGTTGGGTCAGTATAATAAGTTTAATGTGACCGACTGAGACAGGAGTCATGGTATCCCTGTCCTGTCTAGTGTGTAGCTGCACATAAAATTGTCAGACATCAGTCTTGGAGCCTATCTACAATAATAGCCTAGATAGTGCTGATGTTGGACGTTAAACCAACTCAACTCGACTAGCACTAGATCTAAGAAGAACTTAATTTACCAACTGGAAAATATTAATTCTTCAGTTGAAAGTGTATTTTTGACAAAGCTCACTTGACAAAATGAAAGCCATTTGATAATGAAACTTTGCACCTGAAGAATCATCCCTACATTAGAAGAATTTTTTTATACATACTGTATATTTTTGTTCCTTTTGAAAAGATAGACTCCTTTGTAACAAGAACAAAATCTGTCCCCCATGCTGATTTTAAGTTTTCATCTTGCATCATTTTTACTTATAGGTGTATATACGGCAGTTTTTTTCCTAGACATCTAAAGTAAAAGTGAAATTTATCTCAAAAACAGAAGTGGAAATGATAACATACTATACAGCAACACAAAACTGGATTGACAAGAGTGCCTATGATCTTAGTGGACTTTGGCAATTAAATGTACTTTGCAATACGAGATTTAAAAGAAAATTTAACACCGAAGGCAAACATTGACATTGGGTTATCTCTATCTTCTCAGTGTCAGAGTGAGGTGAACTTCTTCTAGATACCTTTGCAGTGGGCTAACTGATACAATGTGTGCACAGTTGGGTGAATCCGGTTCGAACCGACAGTTGGACAAAGTTGTTGGATAGTTGGATTGGACTTGGTGTATGTATGACATCGGTGAGATGGGAGTTCTGGTATCACTGCACTATCTTTGTGTGGCAGCAAGTAAAGTTGTCAGATACAATTCTTGGGGCTCGCCCATGATACATGTATAGTCCAATAGCTGACAGTGGACATTAATAAACCAACATTGCAAATTTCTGCAGTGAAGGTTAGTTTAAATTTATGTATCAAGTGAGCGATGTATTGATATGGTTTAAACAAACAGATTTAGAGCCACCAAACGTTTTTCGGGTTGTATTGACATAATTCTATCGCCCAACATACCAATGACTGTACACAGAGCAGCACATGTTCAGTGGTGTTTGATCAACCATTACGAAAAAAACAGACACTCTGTGCAAACACATGCACAGATTCATACACACCAGCAATTAGACAGGACACTCCTCAATTTTACACAGGCCTACCAACAATACATGTATAACCCCCTAAAAATGCATTTTTTAAAATACTTCACAAAATGAAATTCTGCTCTATTGGCCACTTGAAATTTTATCGCTGATTTAAAAATGTAATCCAATTTTTTTCTATGATGCTTCCTCCATGAGAAAATGGTTAGTGAACATTTGACCAGTCCAGACATAATAAGTTCACTCACTCAACTATCAGGCAAAGACGGGCCATGTTCCCGCCAAAATTGTCGAGAAGGAACACAAATTTTACTGCTATAAAATTCTTTCGCTTAGAGTGCTTATTGGCGCAGACACTAAGTTGTCCACCTGAATGTTTGCAAAACTTACATAGACTTATTCCAATAACTTACTGTGCCTAGTTTTTCGATGATAAAAATCTGCCGCCTCTAAGGCTTGAATCTTAACTGGTGACAACACCTTCATTACCAAAATGTTATCGAACCCAAGCATCAAGTTCAAATTACAATTTACATGTAGGCTAAATGTTTTCTAATTTGAAATTTTGTAAAGGTCCTTCTGCACATCCTGTGTTCTAATACTATTCAGCTCCGACTTATACCTGGACGTGAAGTGAATTTTCTGTTTGTATTATATCTTTATATTTTCTGATCAATGTTCAGAAAAGTTGATGAATCTTGCAATATACAAAACATTTAACAAGGAAGCCTAACGACATGGATTGGATTCACAGTGGTTCCCATTTTTAACCTCGCAAATAACTGTTGAAGTAACAAGAGGTTTGAAAATCCCTTTTTTCTCTCTATTTTGTGGCCTATAATTTATTTGGAAATAATTAGAACCTGAATCAGATAACCCTGCTAATATTACGTGATAATGAGGATTTCAAGAATAGATATGCTTTAACCCATGAACATAAAAAAAAAAAAATATGAAGGCCTTGACAACTAAACATCTCATTCTGACACTTCAAAATCAAACTTGCAACAATAATTGGTCAGGGCCCTGACCTAGTCACTCTCTCGTACCTTTCCATGCCATCATTGACAAGTGACATTAGTGATAACCTCTCCCACTCCTTCTTGCACCTAACTCTTGTTCCATTATTAAAGCTAATGTAATCCAAACAAAAACAAGATCTAGATATAATTATTGCATCGCCTCACATCAAACACTTATATTCTAATTTAAAAGGGGGAAACACGAAAAACCATGGTAAAATGATGAGGACCCATTTCCTTCTTTGGATAAAATCCTCTTCGAGTCATTTTGGGAAAAGTGAGAACCCTAAGTTTTACTGTATCGTGAAAAGGTAAAATCTTACTTTAAGTACAAGTGAACCTGCCTGTGTCTCCAAGTTAATTTTCAAAGACAACCATTCATTCATTGATCCCTCTTGATGTCAATTGTTGAATGATTACTTCTAGTTCTCGTTACAGGAATGCATAGTTGATATAATCAAAAACTTGTGCAGTACCATCCATTTTTATTTAATACATGTATTACTATGTTTGAAGAGCCTCTTTTTCTCTCTTTGGATTGACCTTACCAGTGAATTGGCTTAGACATCATAACTCAAAAGGCTTGTAATGAGAACTGGCTATATGATATAAATTGCCTGCAAACCAACAAAGATCTTTCCATTAAGCTTTATTTAAATGCAGCCTGATTTACTTTTCTACTTCTCTTTAATATTTTATTAGCATATAGAGAATTGCATTTTCTTTGGATATGCAATGAGTTGAATTGGTTCCTTAACAATAACATCCAACGTCATCAGCAAGGCAATATAGCGGACAGTATGAATATTCACTGACAGTGACACCAACCCAACCAGTAGAAGATGAAATTGGGCAGAGAATGTGCGCATTACAAAGATCATTTATTATGATTATTATATTTATTATTATTATTATTATTATTATTATTATTATTATTATTATATAATTACAATGAACTGCCATTTGAAAAAGCAAAGCTTTTCTCACTCACACCCTTCCCATATCAATTTTATTTATCCTTGTATTGTAAAGCAGGACAGATACTGAAACTTAATTTATTGATAAAAAAAAAAAGGGACACATTAAATAGGTACAAATTAAAACAGTTTAATGAACACAGCAATCTATTCAATTTCTATCTCAGCCCCAACGGCCACCAAGGCTTCCTTTAGTTTTTCAGCCTCCTCTTTCGGAATATCAGCCCGTACAACCTGTGGTGCCGACTCAACAAACTTTTTGGCCTGAAAAGGAAAAAGAAAAAGGTTAGAAAGGCATCAAGACAGTTGTGGCATACTTTACTTTAAATCTTAAGTGAGCAAAAACTGCATTGTTGTCCATTTTGTATCTTTATGAGCATGGAAAGAATAAACATCAATCAAATAAATTTTAACTAAATGATAATATTGACATAAATTTTCTAAAACAACTTCTTAAACCTCTGAATTGACAAAGGAATAAGCAGTGGTTACTAGGATTTAAAAAAATATGTAAATATGATCATAAATAAAATATGTCAAGTAAAAGTCCTTTCCATATATCTAAAGATATACAGAGTTGGATCTTATTCTCAGATATGTAATGTTCATCAGATACAATATGGCACATAAATAGAAAGCTTAATAAGTATCATGTAAAGAATGCTTATCTGTCTTTAGCTTTCAGCTGCAGTTTAAGCTAATAATGTTGGGTCTATTTTTTTAAATAAGACTTATTATTCTAGGCCCAAATTAAATCATAAGTTATGCGACATAAGCTTTGTCCTTACTGTTTCAGAGTGGGATTCTTTTTTTTTTTTACTTTCTCTAGAAAAGGTTAGGTCTAATGTCAAAACTTGATATTGCAGATTTCCTTTGTGTCATAATTGTTTTTTTAAACAAGGAAGAAGACAAAATTAACTACAAAGGGTATGGCTGATTTTTTCATAGGACAGGATTGGAGATTTTTTTTAAGATGCTCTTTTAATTGTGATCCACTAGTGACTACATTATCAGGTCTCTGGTTCAAAAGTAAATCAAAACCCACAATCATGCAAATTTATTGTTGGATTTTGTTCCCTACTGGCGTTAAGAAACAAACCATCCAAACTATTCCCTCAACTTGTTCTTTCCTTCACAAGTCCACCTAAAGCCTATTTACAGCCATGAAGCATGAATGCTATTAACCATCCAAACTATTCCCTCAATTTGTTCTTTCCTTCACAAGTCCACCTAAAGCCTATTTACAGCCATGAAGCATGAATGCTATTAACCCTATTTACCCCAATGCTACCAGTTTCGACTAAAACAAAAAAGTCTTATAAAAAATCCTGTGATTGACATCAACAATCAGTGAAGATGACTTTCAACTTCAGGCAATCTCTGATTGATATCCTAATCTAGGCACTGCTGATGACAATTTTGACGACAGTAACATAGATTTAGACTTAAAACCTTTGAACCAATACTTTGACAAGCTTACAAATTACATGAGTACTAAGAGCACTGATAGAGTAGTTTTACGGTCAGTTAGAGAAATAAAAAACTCTTTATTCCAAAAAAATGTGTTTTTATTGAAAAGAAAAAAAATATAAATAATTTTCAACTTTTATTGTATTAAATTACAAAAAAATGTATTTCATTACATTCATGTTTGTGGTTGATTTTGTGTGTGTACTGTTACTAAAAATCATAAAAAATTAAGATTTATCTCACTGCCCTTTGGATTTCAGGGTAAAGGAATTCTTTAGGGTAAATAGGGTTAAAAACCAGACTTGATGTTTAAATAAGTGCAATAGAACTTTTATGGTTATCTCTATATTACATATTAACTATACTAAATCCAGTACCTGCACCAAGTTGAGTCCCTCCACAGAGTTCTTAATTTCTTTAATGAGAGCAACTTTCTTTCCGGCATCAAACTTGATTAGTTTTACAGTAAAGCTTGTCTTCTCTCGTTTTGGAGCTTCTTCTTCTTCGTCTGCGTCAGCCTAAAAGAGCAAAAATGCAGAGCAGCCTATTAATCACAAAACACAATTAAGAGTAAAACTGTTAAAATGTCAGAAAAAAAACACACAAGCTGTTCTGCCCTTCTTTGACAATGTTTTAATTTGTGTACTTCATAGCTAAGAAGAAATTCATTTTTGACAGACAGCTGTCATGTCAATACAGTTGCTTTTCAGATACAGACAGAAAAAATAATTAAGCTTTTCAGGAGAATGTAAAAGGCACAAAATCACATTATGTTGAGTGACTTTGACTTGAAATGGCAGATAACTGTAAAACAACAATTATTAAGAGACTGGATAAAAGGTTACTTGTTGGACAGCTGCAGGCATTGCTCCCATAGCCATCATCGGTGCATCCTGAATGTTTAATGTTTTCTGGAAACAAAAACAAAAATTTCAATTAAATACCAGGAATATTTCTTAGATTTCAGCCTTGACTAAGAAAGATAGGCGGTACATGATAATTAACAGAGACAAATGTTTAAAAAAATAATGAATCTCTTACCCAAGCTTACATTTAATCCATACCAAATATTAAATGCTGAAGTAGAAAATTGCAAATGTATAGAGTATATCAAAATCAAATCAATGTCAATATCATTTAGCTCATCCTCTTCTTTAAAAAAAAAAAAGAAGAAAAAGAAGTGATGAATAAATGAAAGAAGAAAGCAAAAAAAAAAATGACATCAATTACAATTTCATGCATTTGTACTTTTACAGGTTACAAAGAACTTAAATTGTAAGACCTGCTTGAGGTCATGCACTTATTGTATACAAGACTTAAAAGATATGGACAACTACTTTACATTATAAACACAGAAGTAAATCTAAACTCCTTTCTCATAAGTTAAATTTAAGTATTAAGTTAAATTAGGAACTATTACATTTTAAGAAAAAGAGATGATGGTGCATTTACCTTCAACAATTCATTGAGGTCAGCTACTTCTAACAGAGTAAGCTGACTAATATCATCCACAAGCTTATTTATCTTTGGAGCATATGTTTTTGTCGAGGCGTCACCAGGGGGTGGAATGATGTCTGGAGAGGCTGAGCTATAGTTCTGACACAATAACTTCTGGATAGCTGCTGCCTGCTGAATACTAGGCTGCAAGTTGCTCTTGTTTGCAGCTCTGCACAGAAACATGTCAAGTAAAGATGATAGATATAATATGACCAAAATTAGTTTACAATGACTAAATGAGCTTAATTTTTAAGGCCATAGATATAATATGACCAAAATTAGTTTACAATCACTTAAGGAGATTCATTTTTAAGGCCATAGTAAGAACAATTCAACAATGTTAACAAAATTGTCAAGAAATATTGTGGGTTCCAAATATATCAAATATCTTTTTTAAATGTTTTATCCATTTTCACATCCTTTGATCTGTGAGCCATTGGTTTATTGTTATATCATTTCTTTGCTGTATATTTGTTCCAAACTCAAATTTTATATGTTTTACTATATCTTTATGTCTTTGTATCTTTATCTCATCTTCATGTCTTTTTATCCTCCCTTCCTTATGTTGCTTTGTTGTTAGATTTATCATGATTGGGCGCATGACCAATCACCTCGCGAGGCACGCAGAGCAATCCTGAGCCTTTGGTCGAGAGCGTGTGAATCAATCAGTTGGTGTCTGAGATGGCCAGAGATCAGATGTGCTGGGTCTGGACTCCTAGTCCTGTACAAAATCTTAATCTACTTAAAAGTCTTGAATTTAATTTTTAAAGTTTGCCGTTTTATGTGCGATGTGCTCAGCTCACCATAAGGTAACTTCTGTAACCTTTTTTGCATTTTTGTTATATTCTCCCCTTAGATCTCGATTTTGTACTTGTATCTTTTGGGGACCATTATTATTGTGCTTCGCTTCCCGCCTGGAATTAGTAAAATCTAAATTTTCTAGGCTGTAAGCCGCTGTTTTACTGGTGTAGTATTTTAATCTTGGTTTATTTGTTTGCTTTAAAATTAGACACATGTTTTATTCCTCTTTATTCTGTCCCTGCAGTTTTTTGCCATTTGAAAATCCAAATATTGCAAACTTTTTGCGGGGAAAGAAGAATCATAGAATGCCAAAATTTGACACAAATTTTGCCAAACGTAAGGTGTAAGGCAATTGGAAAAATATGATACGGGTGACTGTCTGAACCCAAGGGGCCTCTTTTGTTTCCTTAAAGTTAAATAAAAATGTGGGTACATGTACTAACCAAAGAATTATTACTCAAATGTTCAGTCTTCGTCAAAAATTAATTTTGACAAGTAACTAGATTACATATGTCACTGTTTGGCAATTAAATTGAAAAATTGCTAACAGCATGTGCATATACACGAATACATGCACATGTTTCTGTAATTTATAAATTCTTATAGTGGGAGATCTTTGCTTACAACAGTATTTTTCCTCTGGAACTGAAAGTCCCGCTTCAGTCATGTTCTACTGTACCTGCGTATACATGAATAGCCTGTTTCGTCTACTGATACCTGTTTACGGATGAAAAGTTAACCCCTATCCACTGGTACCTGTGTACGAATAAACAGATGGTACTGGCACCCGTGTTGTATTCAAACGCCGAGAGCACTTAGAAGTTCTGAGGTAAGTAGTAAAATTAAAGGTCTAGATCTATGCTCCATGAGCAGCCAAGGCAATTCCGTATCCCCAGGTAGATGTTGATCAACTCAAAACAGAAGACAATCCAAGACTCTAAAGATTCTAGATCTAATCTTGAGTTCTACATTAAACTAGATTCATAAACTGGCCTTTTAAAACTTTTAGCTTAGATTAGTTTTTATACCTTCGACAGTAAGTTAAGAATTTGCTTCCACGGCTCAGGGCACGATATGCTGGATTCATTTTTTACAATACAGATTAACAGATACAGTTTCTTCTCAAGAATTATAATTGATAATAATTTTTTGTCTCAAACCGGAGGGTTTTAACTAGATTAATCTATACCTCTTTTTAGAGAGGCCCTACGCTAAAAGGAGAGCATGAAACTAACCAAGGGCATTCTTTTTAGGCTAGAGAGCAGAAAACGGTGTAAATCATATCTTTGCTTTTCATTTGATAAGAAGACAATCAAGGGAGATCATTACAGTTCACTAGGCTCTTCATAATGTAAACAAACAGTCAAACACACTCGTGTCTGATCCCGAATCAAGATCTAGAAGTTTAGATCCTAAATCGATCTAGGCTATCATAGCATCAGTCATTAGTGTACCGAAGAAACATGCCGAAGGCAAGCAAGAGCACGGCGACGGCTTCTGAAAAAGCCAAAGACCGACCAATTCACCCATATAGCAGAAAAGCCCTCAAGCTAAACAAGCAGCATATCCACGATAAAAAATTGGAAGAAGCCAAATCAAATATAAAATTAAAAACACAGATAATGGCTGAGAAAGTCCAGTGGTTTAAGGTACAGTGAAGAGATAGCATAATGATTTTAAATTTATTCTGCCTCAAGCTGAATTTCACTGAAAATGTCTTCACTTTTTCATTAGCCCATTAATAATCGAAGTGGCTGCTCATATGTGAACGTATTCTATTGTACATGACTGGAATAGTAATAGGCCTAAATGTTATCCATTATATTGGCGAAACAGGTGGTTTGAGAAGAGAGGTTACGTATGCCAAATTTATAAATAGAGACAAGTAAACAGTAAGATTTAGTGGTAGCTAATCTTCTATTCAATGTCAAGGTACATTTATAAGTGTGCCAGGTTACCATGATCTTGATCCAGCCATGTAGCTAATCAAATTCGTCATACTGTGTAGAGGTGCTGAAAGCCAGTGCATATTTTAAAACGTATAGACTAAATATTAAGTTTATATAAGAAGTCTATAAGTGTAATCACATGTAATCTCATAAAATGAGGGGAGGGGCGAAGCAGGTTTTAATGTAAAGTGTGTGTTACTGTACGGCTTTAACCCTAATCGTATATCTTGTTTTTCCACCTGAAACATATGTTGGGGGTACATTTCGATCCCATGTGCTGTACAGAAGAAAAAAATAACACATTCCTAGCCATACATCTGGGGGAGGGGGGGTTTCAACCCCATTTTCGGCAGAGAGGAAAATCAATATATGCGCATCCATGTCGGGGGTATACAGACCTGTACATTTTTCTACAAATGTCGGAATTTCGACGATCAAGACTTTTGCTTCCTGATTTCTCACCAGACTTCGAATCAAAGGGAAAAAGTCGGATTTGTATACAGTTGCCGTTAAAAAGACAAAAAAAAAGTCAGTCTGTCCAATTTTGCTTTGGAGACCCATTTTTACCATTTGTTTTTTTCATCTGAGGCGACTAAATTAGAGTGAACTAAATACAAGCCGTATCATAATCCGTACTCTTTTTCTCCTCAAATACGCCGACACGTCAACCTTGATGCTTTTTGCACTAAACATTTTTGTATGGCAGTGATTTTCTGTCAATCATGCAGCCGAACAAGAGAAGAACAAAGAAAATTTTGTGCGTGAAAGAAAATGTAGGAACAAATTAATTATTATATCGATAAGCTATGATTCTCTTTTGTTTTGCACTTGTCATTATATTATCGAAATTGGGTTAGTCAACAACATCAATGATATAGATCGAGCCCAACGCGTTCCTTTATTGTTTATCATACATCTGCAACTTTTCACATAATATATTCCTCGAACCTCGCCGTCATTGCCAACTTTGCTTTTTTATTGCATTTTATCATACTTGGTGATGACCATCGAATAGTTCTTTTGCGCCATCATCCATTCTCATATCGCCAGGAACGTAGATCTATCGTTTTCGTACTAATACCAATCTCTCCATCTTCATACCTAGTTTTTTACCATTAGTACACAATGTAATTAATGTAGATCTAGTTCAAATTAGAATCTTAATCATGATTCAGAAATCTATTTTGAGATCGACCTATAATATTTTAGAAAACCGTATAGGCTACCGATAGCCTACATTAGGATTCCACTGGGGATTACCTTATAAGTTATATGGGGTACCTATTCCTCATTCCTGCTGTCTTGCAGTTAATGGTACATGTAACAAAGCAGGTAGACCCGAGCTGCAGATCAGTCAAGTTCGTTCTTAGGTACAGGGTATCAAGCAAAAACTGGACAAGATAGAGAAAGTGAGTAAGGAAAGATGGGAGAGAAAGGTAGGGGAGGGGTAAAGAAAGGCATAGTGAGTGAAAATAAGGGGGGTTAGAGGAAGAGAAGTATAAAGGGGTGAGAGGGAGAGAAGATAAAGAAAGACAGGAGACAGAAAAAAGTAGCGTGGTATAGTCGATGGAGGAGAGAGAGAAAGAGGAATGGAAATAGGAAAGACAAAGAATGAGAGGATAACGAATGATTAACAGAAAACCTCAGGCTTAGAGAGCGAGAGAAAGATAGAGAGAGGGGGCAGAGAAAAGGAGGGAGGAAGATAAAAAGATAAAGAATGATTAATAGAAAAACAGAGGAGATAGACAAAGAAAACCTAAGGATAAGAGAGAGAGAGACGGGTAAAAGCGGACGACAGGAGAAGTAGATGAAGAAAGACATACATTTACTGAGACAGGACCGAAGATGCACGGGATAAAAAAAAAAAGGGAGAGAGAGGGGGGGGGGGCTAAGGAAATGCGTCAAACAGAAAAGAGGGGAATAAAGAAAGACATAGGCCTAATGGGACTGGACTGAAAAGGAGTTTAAATTAAAGAAATGCAGAGAGAAAGGGGGGGTAAAAAAACACACACACACACACAAAGATATAGAGTAAGAGAGAGAGAGTCAAGGGTGGGCGTGTTTGGACAATGAGAGAGCAAGAAAAGAGGCAGATAAGTAAGGTTGAATAGAGGGAAGATGGATGAATAGTCGAGAAAGAAGAGAGAGAGAATCATATTGAAGAGTATTTTTTATGGATTTAAAAATTCCCAACAAGCGTGATCAGCTCTGGTGTTTCGATAACTTATAACACTGAGGGGATAAAGGACCAGAATCGCCCCAAACAAGCCAGTGCTCGATACCCTGTACCCAAAAACTAACCTGATTGATCAGCAGCCCGCATCTACAAGCTTTGTTAATACATGTAACATCAAGACTGCAGGAATGAGGAATAGGCAGTCTATATGAGATACTAATAAAGTCACTAGTACTATATAAGATAACCAAAGATAATATTCCAGTACAATAACAGTAATACAGAGAATAACTGACCCCTAGGGTTGAAAATTACCGGAAATGTAGGATTAGGGTTAAATCAAACAATGCAGGATTTGTCCCACTACTAGGCCAAATATTTGTTATCTACTGGTTCAGTGGTTGGGTTAGTTTCAGTACACGTATCTGCAAATACTGAGAAATATTTCTGTGGTGACTATTTATAAATAGTTCTATGACCTTAGGGTGGCTACCTACAGAGTTTACCATACCTATGCGCCCTTTTCAGTCTTTATTTCCTAAATTATTTTACATCTTTTATGCAACAAAATTGGAAACTTATTTTAGTTATGGCGTAGCAGAAAGAAAATAAAACTTTTTGATGATCTGCAACTACAAATGCAATATACAGGTATGTTTACAAAGATAAAATCAAGAGATACTATCCCAAGCCGTTACCTTCAATATAAAGCATGTTGTAGTTTGTTCTCCAACTACAGTATATTTCAAAATAAATGTAATACATTATTATACATACTGTAGGTTGTAGAAATAATTAATCTTGGAACAATACGTTTTTGTTCTAATCTTCAGGATAATCTAGATGACAGACATGTCTACACCAAACAGGATATGGTGGAGCTGGTGATGACTTATCGAGACAGGTTTGCAGAGGAACTGGAGCAGATCAGCATCGTCCAGGCTGTGGGGAATCGCCAGAGTCAGTCGCGGCAGCACGCGTCACGGGAAGATGCCATTAAGATGATCACACAGACTGAAACAGCCCAGTTTGATGGATCTGGCATTGAGGTGCCTGACCTCATCAACAAAAAGCACCTCGAAGATTTGAGGAAGTGGGATGGGAATTTGAACCTAATTCAAAACTTGAAATTCAGAAAAATTTCTGCACTAGATGTTAAGAGGTTAGAACAAAAGGAGGAAAGTAAATTATGACCTTCAGAATGTATTGTTTGTTTGAGTTTCTCTTTGCTGTTAGTACTTGTGGCGTTCGTTCGATAAAGCGTGTCCCTGTTTCAGATCAATTTGTTGATTACAATTCATTTAGACTTGGACACACTATCTTGTGAACATTAACAAAATAATGACTACTAGAAATCCTTTGCAGAAACGTAATAATTTACCTTTATTAATATTAATGTGTCTGAGGGTTAAGAATACAAAAGAATGTCTTGATCTAAATCAGTACTTGATGTAGATCTTTAAGGATTATGAATTGTTATAACAAGATCAGAAGTACCGTTATAAACCTTCCTCTCTCTTCAAACAAACTTCAATCCTCCTATCACTGCCCCTCTAGTGTGCTCTGCTCTTATACCCACGACAAAGATCCAGAAATCTCTAAGTTCCTCTCGATTTTAGAGAAAACGGCGACCTCTAGCTTACAAGTTACATAATCATTAACATTAATCACCTTCTTCTAAGCCTGAGCCGACTCCAAGCATTCTCTCAAACCTCGAGAATCTAAGTCTGAGTATCAAACAGTTGATTTAGTAGCCTACGCATAAACAATGTCACATCGGTCAATCATTAATTTGATTAAGAAATTATCCTTATTACAATGAAATTCATCAAATCTCTTTTTCATATTTTACAATCTTGCAAAACATCTTACTTATATTAATAATATAATACTACGAACTGCAATGATTCCTAAACGTCAAAATTATCTCAATAAAATACATCACCATAATCATGCTTCTTTTTAGCACACATACATAACATACATCAGTTTACAATGTACCGAATTCTATATCGTTACACATACACCTTAAGTTGTTCACATAAACACGTCGTCAACCATCGCACACACAACAAACAAACAAACAAAGGAACCACGCCATAGGGTCCCATGGCACAGCAATCATGAGCTTCAATATAAAACAAAAATAAATGAAATAATCGAGAGGCATATCATCAATAAAATATGTACTCACACGTATTTGGTTACACATTAAACGTTATTCAATCAATAACTCGGCTGAGAAAGTCTGAACCCACATTCTCTGATCCTTTAATATGATCAACTGTAAAACTAATTTCAAACTTTGCTGCGTACGCATGATCTAGATCTTGGAGAGGACGATGGGCGGCTTGCAGCAAACTGCCTACCATAAAGGTATTTAGAAAACTTGAATCGCCCATACAGTCGCAGGGCATTCTTACTCTTTTGTTGAGTATCGGTATTTTCCCCCTCGATTTAACAATTTCCTGCTTGCATAAGATATAAGATTAAGAAACTATTGACCATTCACATCCTGCATCAATGTGGCTCCTGAAACCCGCATAAGTAGCATCTGTGCTGAAGCACAAAAGTTTTAGTAGCATCTGATAAATGTAAATTGCAGTGCCTGTCTTTAAGTTTAACGTTAAATACTAAAATACTTAAATAGGCATTTGCTTGTGGTTCATCCAATCGTCCTAAATTAGGCATGCCTCTTCTAACAAAATAAGAAAATGGGGCTGCAATAGATGTAAAGTTAGGAACAAAATCCTGATAATAATTGACAAGTCCAAGAAAAGATCGGACTTCCTTTTTCGTCTTCGGTCTTAGGGCATCTCTGACCTTGGCCACATTATGGTCCTGAAAAGTAATGGTACCCCTTCCCATCCAATGTCCGACAAACTCGACTTCTGACGAAATAGTTCATAAAGCACCTCCAGGTGTTTTTCAAACATCTCAATATGTACCAAGATGTTATCCACGTAAGCAGTTGCACTTACAGGATCCATTGAGTATGCCGAAAGGCATTCGGGCAAGCTCGTAATGCATGTTTATAGTGACAAACGCCGTCTTCGCAATGTACTCTGGGCGTGCAGGGGTTTGCCAATAACATTTGCTTAAAGTCAATCTTGCTGAAAAAATATCCCCTTGCTAAACCTTGAAAGATGAAAGACATCTGCCGGTAGCAGCGGAACAAAAATGGTAATGTTGTTAATCCGCCGACTATCGATACATATTTGATTCGATCCGCCCTTCTTCTTGACAATACAAACTGTATTACCCAAAACTATATCCGATGGTTTAAAGGAATCCAGAAATAGATTAAGATTTTTTTATTTAAAAAAAAAAAAGTATTGTGTAGCTAACTATTAATAATCAAACAGGTATGTGATAAATTAGTATGAAATTTTTTTGCCAAGTGGAGCATTGGACATGTAAGCCATACATTTAATGACACCACATATAGTCATAAAAGCTGCCAATAGTGTCATGAGTTTCAATTCCAATTAAAAATGAGTTATATAAATGTTTCAAATGAATCAAAATATTGTATACTGCTGCACATGGGGGAGTACGTTCACTTACAATCTATCTTCCCTAGTCTGTAGCTCCTGTTGTGAGGGATCTAGCAGTGCAAAGGGCGCATTGTATGGCCATTGACACGACGGTACATAGCTTGTGAAATCGATTCGATGTTCGACCAAAGATGTACTGCCACTAGGCCAGGCAGATCTGTAAAGATGTGTTGTTAGCCGCTCACAACAACTTTGACTCGAGTAGCTTGATCTGTAGATGACTGCTGTCCACACTGGAGGTCAATGAAGGATTCTTCGCCAATTAACGCCAATTCTTATTCATGTTCGGTTGAACACGCACAAATGTTTTTTTTTTAGGAAACGTAATTTTAGCTACGTGTGGAGGATTACATCTAAGATTAAAATCACTCTAAGAAACGACATAACGAAGTGTTGGAGCTGGCCTGTTGATTTCTCTATACCCGAAAAGAGAAAAAGAGAAGAAAACGCAGATGAGATAATTATGGAGATGAAGCCTGAGTGAGAAAGAGAGAGAGAGAGAGAGAGAGAGAGAGAGAGAGAGAGAGAGAGAAAATTATGCCTACCGGTACTTTAGTTTAACTAGTTTAAGAAACCCAATGGCCCATAAAACAACTATATTATCCTTATTATAACAATAATTAACATGTATCATTATTTGTTTTTGTTGTAATAATCATCATCATAACCACCACCAGTCATCCCCATCTGGCATCATAATTATGACTACAGGTAGCTGAGAACCCACTAAATTCCTGGGAATTGTTGGATGGACAAAGCTGAAGGACTAGGCTAAAGATAAGTTAAAAATGTGCTAAACCTCAAAATTATCAATAAATTGAGGAATTTAAAATGTTTTCTCATTTGGGGACTTTAAAAATAAAAATAAATAAAATGTTTTCTCAAAGCAAATGATGCACCAAATCTAATTCTAATGCAATGCATCCATATCAAACCGTATACACTTTCCCCCTTTTTGTCATTTGAATATTTATTGATTGTTTGATATTTCTACTCTTGCTTGGACTTGGAAACAAGTCATAGAAAATTGACCCACATCCTGAGTGTTACTTTTAGTTCATTATTAAAAGTAAAAAGACAATAGCAATAATAATTTTGATATCAATAAAATACTGTTGTCCACTAGTACTACTACTGGGATGGGCTTGACTGTTTCAACGTTTCATTACTAAAAGTAAAAAGACAATAGCAATAATAATTTTGATATCAATAAAACACTGTTGTCCACTAGTACTGCTAGCTACTACTACTAGGGATGGGCTTGACTGTTTCACCGTCTAGCATTGTACTTAGTACTACTAAGCAGCTTTGTTTAATAGAACAGGGTTTAAGTGCATGTAGGGGACTTATCAGTAATGTCACCGTCCGGAGAAGGCGTGGGGAGAGTGTAGACTCGTTCTCTCCAAAATAAATTATAAAGCACAAACAGAGGCCCATCACAACAATGCCAATTACACTAAACAAGGACTTATCTCGCCTGCAAACAGACACACTTCAAATAAAAAATAAGTTACATTTAGATGAATTTCGTTCAACAGCACAAGACAGGCAAAAATGGAAACGACTTACAACTAAATGTAAAAATAAAATACAACTTATAAGAAGCTTCCGAGGTGTCCCGGACGGAGAACCAGGATGCGAAAGGCGATCAAGTCAAGTCAAGTCAAACAGAGAAAATTGGGATTCTCAACCTCTTGTATTTGTAATTCAAGATGTTAAAAATAGGGACTAATGTAGATAGATCATCAAGCAACTCCAACCCAGCTGCTGGTGTTACTGTATAGGTTTTTGGCTATTCACTGCCAATAATGAATACTACTTTTACTAGTAATCCTTGTAGAACAGTACGACTTTATTAACGGATTAATTTACAGGAGCGCCCTCTATGAAACGAGTTAGTCAATGAAGAGTTCTACTTGCCATAGCCATTAACCACTTTAGAAAATAATTATTACGTGGCTGCTGAGTTACGATTTTTACAAAAATCTCCGACCGGCTATTTTCTCTACCTAGAGAAGTAAAACACATTAATTTTTAACGTTGATAGGTATGCACACTGAAACTATAGATGAATGTCTGAAACCCTATTGCTTCCGCAATAAAACAAGTTTCAATCGATAGAATTGAAACGCTTATTTTCAGTTAGCCGCTTGCGAAATTTCAGTCTCGATAGCAATTTAGATCATCTCTAGATGGCTCTTCGTTTTCTTGCTCAGAAAGTTAGTCTTAAAGGTGAAGATAGATCTAATCTGGTAGATGAGGAAGGAGAGAATGTAGAAAGTTGTACATGTAGATCCAAAAGATGGAAAGGGTGATGGAGGTGACAGGAGCAATGCAAATGTAGATCTAGATGCAGATCTACTCGACTCTGATACTGAGGAAATAGCAAGCCCTCAGACTGATTAAGTATGAATCATCCCGGTCCTCGCAGCTTTAATTTTTAAACCGCTGTGAATTATGTTCTGAATGTTTCTAGTGATGTAAGCAAAAAATGGACATACAAAAAATTGTTTTAACTCTTATGCAGATTGCGCTCACTACTGGCTGGGTCAGGGTAATAATGTGACCGGCTGAGACAGGAGTAAAGGCATCCCCGCCCTGTCTCATGTGTGGCAGCACGTAAAATTGTCAGATGTTAAAATTGGCGCGCATCCACAAAATAGCCTATATAGTGCTGATGTTGGACGTTAAACCAACTCAACTCAACAACAGTCTTATTTCAAACAATTTTAACTTTTCTGGTGCAAGTAAAATTCTTTGGTCTGACTCGAATAAAGCTAAGCTATCTGAGTATCTCATCATTTAACATTTCCTGGGTCTAAAGAAAGATTGTTTACTATGTAAAGTAAAATAAGTGCGATATGAAACGTTTGCGCAGACTATGCTATTTATACCGAAACACTAGGATATTTAGTATGTGTAGCGCCGTAAGAACAGGAATTACTGTAGTCGCTAGTGTGTTTAGATTCTGCAGAATTTTCTTTATTCAGTTATATTCTTCTCTAGTTTCGGTGACGTGATTGACAAAAAAAAATTGTAGCCATAATTATGTCAAAGTACATCATTGTAAAAAAATCACAGGGGTTTAATCCGCAGTCTTTTTTAGCAGAACACTTATTCGCACATTAGACTTAGAGGACAAAAGGCATACAGAAATATGCGTACGGGTTAGCAGCTCTACAGTGATAACTTTCGCAACAAAGGGAATTTCTTTTACATTTTTTTTTTTGCTCTGTGAATGTCTAATGATTCATGGTCTGTGATGCCTGACACTACAAACGGACAAGAAGGAATATCGTAAGAATTAAAGAAAACTTGATTATGTTATCCCTCTTTTTCCAGAGGAAAGTTATTTGTAGCGAGTCATGGCTGGGGCTCCCATAAATTATAGGCTAAAGCAATACATGTACCATATTTGTTTCAATAAAACATGAAAAGAAAAGGTTAAATCACAACAAAGAAGCCATAATTACAGTTTTAAGCATTTATTTACATGAATAAGATACCTTATGATAAAGCCATCAATGGTTTACAGACAGACAGGAAAATAATTGTCTCATCTAGAAATCCACATAAAGTAGCCTACCAATACATATTAACAATAGTACAAACAATTTCATATTTACATCTCCAATTGATACAAAATCATAAAGTTAAACATTGTGGGTTGACCCAAGATGAGAATTAATTGTCGCCATCATTGTCCTCAATCTTTGGTGCCAAGTAGAAGCGGAGGAAACCCAGCTCTGAGATTTTGTATTCCACAACTGAAAGAAAAAAAAAGTTGATTATGCAACTCGGAAGAAAAACAAAAAAAATCTTACAATACAAATGTCTTAGTCACAAAGCCGTTGGTATTACCGTGGAGTAGTTCTACTTAGTAAAAACTTATAAATTTTGTGAAATTAATATGAAAAAGATGTATACTATACTATTAATATGCTTTAGAAAAACAAAAATAGGCTACTTGACTTGATTAAAAACACTAAACCATTTTGAACAGGGTGCTACAAGAGTATACAATCGTGTAGTGCAAAAAAGTTGTGATTTAAAAAATATGTGACTGACCAACAAGTGGATATATATAACATATCCCCCAAAATTGCTAAACATACGAGAGGGGCAAGTCAAAGAGTGGAAAGAAAAATACTGGTAGGGTTACATAAAACAATATAGGCAACTACATAACCATTTGGTAATTTCCATTGGCTTCAGTGAACCATATAAAATGAGCTCGAGTTCCAACCGTGTGTATTTTTTCTGGACTAGTGATCTTTGCGTAAACATAAGCATTATATTACTGTTGCTACAGGTTTTCGTTGTTTCCTCAACAAATAAATAATAAGAGTGAAATCCTCTCCCTAGAGAACAGCCTAAAAGTTTATTATAAAAATCAGGGACTGAAAGGGGGGTGGGTGGTGGGGAGAGAGAGTCAGTGCATTATAACAGTTTGTCTAAATAGGGTTTACATAAAGAGGATTCCATTTCATGCAAGCCGGTAACACCTGTCATAAAAAGCGCAATCTTTGGCATGTTTTATCTTCAGTCTGAGTTCGAATTGCTAGACACAGGTTGAACAGATGGGAGATCAATTAAAACTGCTAAGACGTTAGGTCCAACTATTATTTGATGCCCAGTTTGACATAAATTGAAGATTGTTGGAAACCTACAATTATGCCTTCTGAAGTGCGAAGGGCATACAGTATTTACAAGGGGAGAGATTTAAGTCTTTCCCATTACACCTTTATAGTTCTTCCAGGCTTTGACACTGGATCCACTTAACTCTCCAAAGGAAAAGAAAAACCAAATTACCAAGGGGTACGTCTTTTGACATAGAGAGCTGCACTTGTGCAGAGAGGGGTGTGGCCTTGGCAAAGAAGTTCAGGTAGCGCAGTGCAAAGGTCAAGCAGACGGCTTCATTCATGTCAACAACAACAGCCTCCTCTTCTTTATCTGTGCTAGCGCTCTGGCACAATTTGATGTTCCCTGGTAGAAAAAGTTTTTGAAAAATTTTAAATAAGCAAACTTTCCATGTGGAGCATATTACAGGGCTACATAAATATTAACATCAGCACCAAGATGGTGGTAGAAAAATTCCTTACTTTTCACAAATGCAAATGTCAATACTATCACTTAATACATAATAAAGAAGAGAAATATCAAGTTGAATTTGTTTACTTGGGTAAATTATGGCTCTATCACTTAAGTTATTAGAAACCAAGTTACATTTATTTTACTTTACAGCCACTATTTCAATCTGATACACGAGATAAAATTAATTTTTAGACTGCTTCCCAGGGGTACATATTAACTCTCTAAATGCTTGCCTGGCAACAGAGGTAACCATTATCTAAGTTGCCAGGTGGTCAGCTGCCTAGCAGTTTTGTTCAAGAAAATTGAAGCTGACTGAGCAAGCAGGACATTTTGTAAAGGTGTTTTGTTTCACTCTCCATGACTCAATTCTTTGTCGATACACCAGAAAGTATAATTTTATAGAAGCTTACAATCTTCATCGCCCAATACACACATAACTCAAGACCACATTTTCCCTTCTCCCTTTCAGTCCTGAACACAAAAGACCCACTCATCTCTTACCGCTTGGTCTTGTGCAAACATTCAAGTCTCATGCTTCATTGACACAGGCACCATCAATCTTCCCTTCAATCCCCTCTCATTTCATAATTATAATGACAGACACTGCAAGCTCACTGATATTTAAAACACAACCAAAGTCATATTTCTAACCAAAATAGTCTAGACTTAGATCTAGACAATGCGGCCTCGTTAGTTGGGGCACTTGGGCATTAAAAACGAAAATTCAAATTTGACTCTGAAAGGCCTGATCACTAAAAAAAAAACTTCCAGGAGGAAAAATTATAAGGCGTATTATTTCAAAACAGCAAAGCCAGGCAGATATCTTAAAGCTGCTTGTAACTAATTGGCATTGTGCAGTAGTCCTTAGAAAGGGGGTTAATTAAAAATCCATCCCACCCCCTCTTGTTTTTAAATAATCTGACTTTGAAACCAGACCCAAAATAATAAGTAAGGGTAAAGTACAAAGACATACCTGTACCAAGCTCTCCGCTGGCAGAGAATTTTACACCTTCTTTTGTGCAGGCAATCACAACAGAATCCCCAAGCTGGCTGAGGTCTCTACATATTCTTTGAAACTCAGAACTTGGCATTTTCACCACACAGCTGTATTCAGTTTCCTGTGGAAGGAAAATTTGCATGTTCAAACCTCAGATTAAACCCTCTTGTATAACTTATGAGTAACTATACTTGATAGTTATGTGCCATGCAATGAATGCTTTACTTCTAAAAACTAGTTACACATGTTCACGCTATAAGAAATTACCCATATAAACTTTTACTTGAAACATGTAATATATTGCAAAACACAGCACAATAAAAGAATGACAATTGAAATTGTTTAAGTATAGGCTCTGAGTAAAATACAAAATTACATACTGGAATTCCAAGATGCTCTGTATCCAAGTCAATAAGTTTCATCTCATAGTCTGACACTTTTTCGTTATCTGAAGAGAGAGAAACATACATTTTTTTTAATTCATAATTATTTGAAACAATTAAAATTCATAAGTCTACCTTGAAATTATATCAACAGCTAGGACATCTATAAGTCTTATATTGCAGAATTCAAATTTTAATCTTGACCAAAAAGATCTTTTAATATGACTTTTGCATTTCCATTTCCTCTTAAATGTTTATGCCTCTTGCAGGCATAAATTGCGTCGAAACAAAAATAAAAGTTGTCCAACGTCTAATTTCAAATATGATTGTAGATTGGTTACTAATTAATACGGAATCCATTAATTAGACCTGAATTCCCCTCCCACATAAAAAAAAAAAAAGTTGAAAATTTACATTCAGTAAATTGATTCTTAAATGTCAACCATTTGCTATGTTTCTTTAAAATTTTGAATTTTAATTTGAATAAAAAAAAAAAAAAAATTCTCATTAACAAGAAATTCTGACAATGTGCTATTCCCTTGAATGTACATATAATAATAGTCTTTTCCCATCGAAGCAAAACTCACTTTGAGACTCAAAGACAAGTGACACAGTATCAGCATCATCTGTGGCTTTCATGGTAATGATGTCATCATTTCCCGCACATTTCATTATCTTGGACAAGCTGGAAAAGCAAAACAATTCAAGATAACTGGAATGAAATTTCCAAACTGCATCATGGATTAACTTTAACACAAGCACTAGTATTCTGATATCTTAAGTTTTTTTTTGTTGCAAGTTTAAAACTGGAATTCAAATCATTACAAATTCGGACTAAAAGAACACCCTACATTCAATGTACCCATAAAATCACCGATTCTCCTTGACATTTTTCAAGGTCGTACAATAATTATATCATAGTGTGATAAAAAATAAAAAAATAAAACAAGTTAAGCATTTTACATTCATGTGTAACATTTTTGAAATTATACCATGTCAGACATACATATTTTTTAGAAACCCATAGCTCTTTTGTAACAATCTGATGGAGGCTGGTAAAAAAAAGTTTTTATATCTATCTGTTTACCCCATCTCTTAACACTACTCTTACAACAGTAAATGCTGCTCCCCCCCCCCTTTCTAGGGTGTAAGATTATATTTGAACTGCCCTATTTGACAGACGCGTAGTGGCAATTTTAAGAGGCAGTAGGCCTATAATTGTAGATGGGGACAGGGGCAACAACTTGAGCTATGACGTATTAATGAATGGTGCACCTTTTGAACATCAATCAATGGTGCATTAACAGACACATTAAGGCCTACTGAACGTCACATCACACACACACAAAAAAAAAAAAAGAAAGCGAAAGTCTTTTAAAACTAGACATGAATAATAATACAGTGTGTATAGAGCGCCATATTCGATTACCCCAGCTCATGGCAATTTTACACAAAATTTCCGTTGTCAGTGCCTCTCAATTGTTGACAGACTGTTCCAAATTTTCAGTGCAGCTGCACTACAAGATACAAGTCGAGCCATTTCAGAACAGTTCCTGGGAAACCATAGGAGTACAAGTCTGTCTATTGTTATTGTCAAATGCCATTTGCCGATCAGTGCAATCTAAAGATGGCCCAGAATTATATGACGATCCGCAGAACGCGTGACCAGTACGCCATCTATGGAATGGTTGTACATGTACTGAGCAAACAGGTAAGAGGTTGCCTTGGAAGGCTTAGACCGCAATGAATCATACAGAGCTACATACAGCCACAGAGGCTTGGTCGATGGTAGACGGCACTGAGATACAGGTGGGAAAAAATACAAAGGGCATCATAAACCATTGGCTCACACGTGATCTACGCAACATAAATTTGCGAGTGTAAAGTGCTATGAAAGAGGGAAAGCAATGCACCATGAATCGAAAATTCGGAATGAATGTGCTGGCAAAACTGTCGACAGTCTGGTATCCTTTGTGGCGCTAAACATACAGACACTGCTGTGGATTGACACATTTAGAATCTAAATCTAGACAATTTGTCGCCGCTTGCAACCAGATGAGTTTTCACAGAAAAAAAAATATTAGCCAATTGGTCCATAACTTATGGCAATTGTTGGCATACTTGCAATTGCAAGACGCAAGTGTTCTAACCGCCTAACAGATCCCGACAGTAGGCCTACACCTTTAGTCTTTACTAAATTCCACTCATTAAGTTGATACCACCACGAGGAGTTCAGAATTAGACCCTTAATCTTTGAACTGTTCTAGACCTAAATCTAATATAGATCTTAACCCATTAGCCGTGGCACGCATGTTGACTGCCTCGCAGTGAAAGAAATACTGGTTCCACCCGCAGCTACTTCACTGACTTAGCACCGCCCAACTGGGCACTGCGGGGTGCCACATAACTGCCTTTATTCCTTTCTATCACGCAAGAAACTCATGAATGGTCGTTAACTAATGAATAGTTTTGAGAATTCTCAGCTCAGTTAATTATGACAATTGTATCACTGACGATAGCTTGAATCTCTAAGAAAGGAAAGGGCTGAGGAAGGAGCAAGATACCCCTAACATTAACTTCAAGACTAGCAAGTAGCATCATTAGCCAGGTGAAGAGTACTGCCACACCCCATTTTTTTTCACACCATCACCTGCGCCACACTCAGACTGGCCATCGGGCGGCCTTCAAAACGCCGTGTGGGTTAAGTTAGAAGCTCTCGGTAGGCCTATTTTGATCTTAGATCTAGATCTAGATCTACAATAGAAACTATAAAACCTACCTGGGCAGATGAATTCCCATTGAAAGATTTCGATCACAGCGGTATGTGTCGAAGCCATCCGAGTTCATGCTGATAGAAACGAGACTGACGTGTGAACTGTCCATAGCTTGTAGAGTGATGCCAGTGCTGGAACAGTCGAAGATGGCTTCATTTAACAAGTCTTTGATGGATTCAAGGAGCTTCTTCCACAGTGATCCCTGTACAAGCCTGGCTTCAAACATTTTGACTGAAAAGTTTTACGTACAGTTGGAGGAAATAATGGAATTTATCTGTCGTAGTCAAGAACCTAGATCTAGATGTAGGTCTAAATAATGTTCAATAACGAAACTGTAGATCTAAATTATCAATTGGATGTTATTAAAATAAAATTTTGAAGATCTCAATCCTGATGAGGAGCAACGTAGTGGTCTGACTCTTGACTGAATTGTGAAAGAATGACTATCTCGACGAAGTTAGCGCCAGAACAAGCCAGGAAAGAAGTTGCGCCAACAGCGATTTTGCGGGAAACAGCTTTTCTTGTTCTCTGATTGGCTGTGAGGGAAGAAAAGGGGCGAAAATGTTACTAAGCAGTCTAAAATCATCCTCACAGTCATTTCGCAGTAAAAGATCGAGAGCGGGCTGCAGCTGATCAAATCAGAATCAGTTTTATTTCATAAGTTTTATTAATATTTGTGGGGGTTTTTTTAGGATAGGAAAGATATTTTACTCCGTTTACATATTGAAAAAATATTTTTCAATATAAAATTAGTGACATAATTATGCTCTTTAATTTTTTTAATTGAAAAAAAAAAGGGGGGGGGATATAGTAAATGGATGTTATGCTCTTTAATTTTTTTTTATTGTGGCTGAGGAAGGAAACGTAAAAAAAAGGTAGGGCCCAAAAGAATCGCTGGAACACTAACGGGATTTAAAATTAGTAAAAGTATTTGTTTTGTGTTTGTTGTCTTATTTTATTTGTTTATAGATTGTGTTTTCTTTATTTCTCTCTAAGGTGGACAAAGATATAGTAAATGGATGATGTTGTTACAATGTAAGCTTACTTTTTGAGAGCAATGGAAAAGGAGGGAGAACGAGAAACAGGCGGGAAGAGGGAGATGGATGGGACATTCAGATGCACACATACACGCATGAAAGATAGACAGACAGACAGGGGGTTGAGTTGGTTTTAACGTCCAACATCAGCGCTATATAAGCTATTTATGGACGGGTCCCAAGACTGGCGTCTAACAATTATTATGTGCCGCCACACATGAGACAACCAGTGATGCCATGACTCATGTCTCAGTCGGTCACATTATTAAACTGACACCGACCCAACCAGTAGGGATTGAAATCGACAGGACAGATAGATATAGATAGATAGATAGATAGATAGATAGATAGATAGATAGATAGATAGATAGATAGATAGATAGATAGATAGATAGATAGATAGATAGATAGATAGATAGATAGATAGATAGATAGATAGATAGATAGATAGAGAGAGAGATAAATAGAGACAAAGTGACTCTATAATATGTGTCTTAAGACGGACCTCCACCCAGGTTCGATAGAACACTGATAAAAGAGAAAGCATCTGGACAGCACCCTCCATAGATTTTGTATTGAACAAAAACGTTATAATTATTTTACAAATATGTATATAATGTTATTGCACGTGGCAATCCTGATTACTGCTGGTCAAAAAAATCTATACAAAACAGAATAGAAGAAGCTTCAAAGATGGCCTATAACTACAAAATTACCTATGAACAAAACTCTGAGCCAAAAAAAAAGAAGAAAAAAAAAGATAGACAGAGATGGATATGCAGGTGGATAGATAAATAAATAGATAGATTGATAGATTATATAGATAGGTACCGTAGATAGATATGTAGATAGACAGATAAATGTGAAGACAGACAGAGACATCTAATGAGACATATAAAGAGGATTTATCCACATATGTCTATTAATAGAAATCTGTGGATTTATCAGATATATTTGAAGTGTGCATGTACTTTTGCTATTTACAATCGTTATCAACACCATTATGTAAGAAGTATACTTAATATACGTATTGGGTAAAAGGGGTAATTGCTGTTAAAATAAATAAGTTAAAAAGGGGGAATACTCTTTTATTTTACGTCCCCTAGTCTGCAATAGTGAGTGAGTTTGTTTTTACCGACAGCTGAGAAGCATGTATCTTGAAACCACTTTAGATCGAAATAAATTTACTTTCAGGGCCAAATCTTCTTCCAATGGACTAGAATTTGACAAAAAATGCAAAGATAACTTTGGCTTTTTAAAATCAAATACTTATTGTGGTTAAAAACACATTTAAAGTGCCGACGAGTAGAACATGTTACACGCAGGCCAACTTTACCTGTAGTGTGTAGAGCTTGTAGTGAGAAATAAGATCAGGGGATGCCCGAGAGGTTATATGTACGCCCAAGCGGATAACGTCACTGGAGCTCTACCCGCTACAAGTAAGCTACACCTCGGTCTCTGCTAGAGGAGTCTAATAAATATTGACGCCTTCGCGCTAACACCGCAGTTTTTATCATTCTGATGAGGATGAGTGGCAGGCAGCTCCGACGCAGGTCTCATATTTAGATCCGTCAGTGAAAAGTAGATAATCGTCTAGACGATTTTCTATGTTTTGTTCAAACTTTTCTCTACATAATTCTGGAGGGGGGTTGTACTTCTGGAGAGTTGCCAAGTCAATAATGCTTCCTGGTCTTTACAGCGTCCAGGGAGGGATTTCCAAAAATGTGTCTTCTTCAACAGGTGTAGTATCTATGTATCAGTTAGGGTATATAATTAAACCACTGACGTGACTGAGATAATAAATAAAACAGCTGTGCAAGTCTAACGTGTGTACTATCTCTACGTCTGTTTTTGGTATAGCCTACATAGAAAAAAATAGAAACATTAAATGACAAGCAGACATTACAGTTCAAGGTCATAACATCAACAACCTCCAAAATCTAATGACACAGCATTGCTTATGGACAGTGAAACCAATGCCCAATGTTATGGAGGTGATTGTTAGAGAACATGAAAAGGGTGGGATGGATTTAAATTTCAAGAAAACTGAAAGCACGTTTTTATTAACTACATGGGTCGAAAATAACCCCTTGGAATACTGTGTCATGAACTCGTCAGTGACGTATATTGAAATACCTCAGCCCGCAGTCAGATGCGCAGGAAAGTCTTCAGGTCGAGCAGGTTGCAGCTGGATCTGCCCCCCCCCCCCTCTCCCTCTTTATGTGATTATGGTGCTATCGATTGAGACCTCCAAGTCATGCTTAGTCAGAGCCGTTGGTCCATCTGACAGCATCCGAGAATGGGGATATCACAGTTTCTCACGACATTTGACTGGGCCGACTTGGTTTCGGTACCTGTTGCAGCTTGGAGGTGGCTAGTGAAAACGTCTTCGGGAGTCGTTAGTCATTCATTGACATGGTCGACACATCGTAAATGAGGCTTTAATTCATTACTCTAGTCGCGCTCTACCAGAAGTCCACGATTTTCACCTCGGTTCAGCAACTGATGACAAATGGAGCGCGTAGCATAACGTTTTGACGACAACTTGATCGCACACGTCGTCGGGCGACTTGCGGAGTTGACGTACCCAGCCGACTTTCCAGATTTTATGTCCCATAGTGAATGATCAAGATATCTTTCCGTGCCTCGTCGTGCTATGTGCATGTCGCAATACCTTGATGTGACCACTGCATCCCCCGTTGAACCATCAAGGTTTTTCTCCACAATGTCACCCGGTCCCAATATGCACATGCTTAGGTAGTCAATTTCCAACTCACAGAGGGTACCATCAAAAGATCCGCGAGCCTTTTATTCTCTTTAAACGTGTAGCACTGGGAGTGACTGCTGCCACAAGATGCAGCATTAGAGGGACCATGCTGTTGGGAGTGACCTCTACCGCGCTTTCCAGTTTTCTCGTATAAACTTAATATGTACAATTGGCTTTTATTATTATTTATTACGGGTTTATAATTACATCATATGTATGCCAATGTTTACAACCATACACATCCTTTTTTGTGTGAAAGGTTATAAATACATAGTCAATATGTATGTGAGATGTTTATAACACAACAAAAGATACAAAATGACAATAAAGAGAAATAACTATCATTTGGTACAAGCCCCCGTTTAGTTCTAATGTCAGTACAAACATTGGGGAAATATTTTCGGACTTTTAAACACATGCCCCCCCCCAAGCAACAAGCCGCTCAAAATTCCCAACAAAAACATCCCCCCCAAGCAACGAGCTGCACAAAATCCTCAACAAAACACCCTAAAGTTAAGTTATAACTGTTTGTCAAATATAAAGTAAATTAACAATGCACTCCTTAAATCCGAAAAGACTTAAACAAACGAAAAAGAAAAAAAAAAACATGTAACTCCCGGAACAAAGCGGCATGCCCATTTGATGCCCAGTGTCTCTCGAAAGGAGTTGTTTACAGTACCACCGTCGAGCGAAAAGCATCAAAAGACATATACATAGGCATCACAGCGAATTAATTCAAAACAGAGAGTCAGCACACATCAAGCTTCAGATAAAAACAAAAAATTAGCAACAGCGATTAGCCAACTGATATGGGAATTGAAGGAACAAATAATTGACTGCAAAATTTCATGGGACATCACCTACACATATCACTGACTGCCTAAAGATGTACGTACCTGCTAGGCAGCTTAAATCTTCAGATAATAAAACCATCCTTGTTGTACCAAAGAGAAATTATAAATCAACAGGTCAACGACCTTTTTACTATACCGGCCCCAAAGTATGGAACAGCCTTCCCAAAAACATAAGAGGGCCACCTTCCATGGAATTTTTAAACGCATGCTAAAGTTCTACCTTTTTGATGATTGAAATTTGACCTGTGTAAGTTGTAAAATCTCTAACGATTCCTTGTGACTTTTGATGTAATATTGTATTGTGTCAACATTATGTTTATTTTTTTTAATTTTGTAATTGTGATAATGGAAATTGTTAAGCGCTTTGACCATGATAGTTTAGAAAAGAAAAATTTGTAATCCTCTCTGACTCGTTTTCTCTGATGAAAGGGGTGGGAGAGGCAAACTTTAAGAATACAAAAATTCATAGCATCTTGGAAAAAATTCACGAACTACAGAAAAATGGTAAGAAAATTGTTCTCTGCTGGATACACAGCCATGTTGGAATTGAAGGAACTAGAATCGCTGATGAGCTCACCAAAATCGGGCTCGAAATTGAAACTACTCAGGTGCAGATACCAGCATCAGATACAATGTACATATATAATAAAAATTTAACTGTGATAATCCTACACATAGATCTTTTAAACTTCTTTGCTTTTAAACATTCTTTTTAAGCACAAATTGTATACTTTTGCCACTCATAGATATAAAACATTCAGTTGCTACTAATTTAATATAGGCCTACTGTATTAGGGGTATCATGCGCACAATAACCGTTACTGTGCTGAAGTGCCGTAAAAACAAACTCACTCACTAATGTAGACTAGTGGAAGTAAAATAAAGAGTATTCCCCCTTTTTAACTTATTTAAGAGAAATTACCCCTTTCACTCAATACGTATATTAAATATACTTATTACAGCAGAAGGCATGGCTAGAACACTATGAAAGGCTCCTGAACGTTGAGTTTGACTGGGATCCAGACCATCTATCTGATGAACCAACTGTGGAAGGTCCGTCAAACCCAATCACCATTGACATGGTAAAGAAGGTCATCTCACAGATGAAGTCAGGCAAAGCAGCGGGCCCATCAGGCTTAAATTTTTATTATATATGTACATGTATATATCAGTGTCCATCAGATACCCCAGGAGGCGCTGAGGACTAAGAAAAGTAAATAATATTTTATGCTCTCTAATGATTTGGAAGTCAGGTACATATGTCTTTCCCGGTTAAAAAAAAAAGCGGACAGTCAACCAGAATGTGACTTACGGATAATTGATAATTGCATTCCATATTCCTGCAGTTTATGTATTTTCTTAATGTGTAATGAATTTGTGAATTTTTCGAGTTTGCCCCCTCGATCGCTTTCAACAGGGAAAATGAGTCAGTGAGGATAACAAAAATATGTTCTTTTATTGAGGTGCAGATAGTGTGGAGTGCCATGCATAGGGTAACTGCCTCCGCAGTAGGCCCTACGTTTAACACAGCCGTAATTAAATTGTAGCTCTGACTTGTAGTTGTACCCGTAGCGTGTAGGAAAACGAGGCTCGCGATACAAGTTGTCGTTTGGCTGAAAAGTCTTATGTAGCAACGTAACCCACAGGTCGACTTGTAGTAACTCTACCCTCTTGATAGGAGACACTCTAGCAGATAAACTACTGTAGAAAATGACAAAACAGACCAACAGAATCGCTCGATAAAAACACGCACAGATGGACAATAATTACAGCAGGCATGTATGTAATAGGCTATTAAGTCAACCAAAATTGTAGCCCTATTCTTTGAAATATGTAATAAAACATCTTTAATCATTCTAGAAAGCATTAATGTGGATGTATTGGTTGTATGAGATGTTTAAATGGTTTTTTACATGTATTTGGGTTGTTAAAAAATAATTTCTTGTTTAAATTATTAATCTAGTTTAAAATTTGCACTGCACAATAAATGAAGTTTGACAAATCGATTTTTTTCAAGGCTTAAGCGCCACATGCCCCTTCTGAGAGAACTGCGATCGCAAAACAACAACAGAGTTGTTTGCTGGGCAGCCCATCTGTGGGACAACCAAAATAAACGTAGGTTTGCTTCAAGGTTACAATGTCTTCATAAAAGATAAGAAAAAGAGCAAAACAGGGTTATATATCTATACGCAGACATACTCTTATTTACAACACGTATGTTCACTCTTCAGGCAGGCCCAAGCTGAAGCCTGGAGGTAACTATAATGGAAACTGAGCTAATCGAACATTTTGGATAGTAAACTGTAAAGGTTCGTGGTTCCAGATATAGATCTAGATCTAGATAGGACTAGATCTAGATCTAGATTAGATTGGGTTTCTATAAATATCAGCTTTAAATCAACGGGGATTCTAACAAATGATCTAGATCTAGATCTACAGCATTGTGATGCAAAGTGCGAGGCCTGCAGTTAGATCTAGATCTAGATACCTTGACACCTAGTCGTCCTCCCCAAGTGGCAATGCAACAAAAAGAATAATTATTTCTAAAGTAAGCTTTCAGAGATTCTATTGAAAAAAAAAGATAACACTGCCCATCACATTCAACGGACAAGATAGTGGTTTTAGACATAATTTTGTGAGTTATGAACTAATCTGACATTGAATTTGTCCGCAAATGTGTCCTATGTGTTTGTCAATTTTAAATTTACCCTAGGTCGTAGATATCTTGTAGGCAATATAAATCTCATAAAATGTTGCAAGCTAATCTTGATCTAGACCTTAGATATGATGTAACCTTTAGAGTTATCAAATGGAACAGATTGGGGGATTGGTAACTAGTGTAATCTCACCTTGCAATTGTTTGCGTGAAATTAAATGTAGAATTCCGTGCTCGTTTCAAGTTTTAACATCTCTGTCGTGGCTTGCAGCCAAGAACTGCTGCCTTGCAGGCTAGCACTACCTATTATGTTTTAGCCTCCTGGTTGATTATAAATGTAGGCTTTAAATAGACACATTGTGGAAGTAAAATTTTTAAATCAAAGTGGGAAACAAATACATAATCAACCATTTCAAGCAGTCATTTTACGTTGTAATTTAAGATTCATGTTCATGATCTAAACACGTATCTTGACCTATACATGATAAGAAAAAGGGCAATCCTCATAAAAAAACACAATTTTAAATTAAAAGTTGTGCATTATCAATTTCTTCTTTGATTTTTTTTTATGGGAATTGTTTTGTGATTTTTTTGCATACCAAAAAGTTCTCACATTGTATCTTTCATCTATTTTTCAACTTTTTTTTAGCTTTCTAATTGTATTCAAAGGCAATGGCTTTGTGTCGAATACATCAGCGTCTTGGATCATCTTTGCTGTCCTGCCGAGGTTTTTCTCGCCTTCAGTATCAAAATGGTCATCAAAATTTGCAAATGCTGCTCCAAAATCAAACAAACAAGTCATTGCTATTGAGAAACAAAAATTTGGTCCTATCCCTAACATTTGTTGGCTTCAGAAGATGGAAAAAGACAGCAAGTTATTCACAGTTTGGTCACAAGGAGAAAAAAGAATCCCGACTGACTTCAGTCTATTGTCTTGTGATGGGTTTCCTGTTGGTCTCCTGTTTCTGCTTTAATGGGTAAGATTTTCATACCTTTTAATGTCAATTTTTGTTAGCAAAAACAATTATTTGTGAATCAACCCACATTGAATTTCCGGATATTCTCATCTTAACTTCAAATCCATTAAACTGGTCACGGTGTTGCGACAGATAGAAAAAAGTGAGAAAAAATAATTACGGCTAAATTTTAGTGCAACAAGTTGATTGTGTCCCAAGAATACAAGATATTAAGTAATTTATTAACACTCAATTAGCATGCATAAATAAGCAGAAAATAGAAATATTTGCAATCAAGTACCAGTTTGGTTTCATTTACTTTAAGTTATGTCTGGTTTGGTGTAAAAGGTTTTTTTTTAAATATGTATCATAATCAGGGTGAGTGAATGTGATCGCACAGTCTGTCATATGATATAATCTGTTACGTGTATGGATTTTATTTTGTCCAGTCAGTCAGGTGCTGCAAGCCACACCTATGACCTACATAATACACCCTCCTCACATCTCTCTGTCTACTCCGTCCATCCTCCGTCTCTCCGCCTTTTATTACTGCACCTTATGTGTATTGATATCTGTTGTCACATGGTTGTCAACTCATTCATGTTCAGTCTACCTATTTGTAGGCTTTTTTAATAAAAGTATAGATCTATGCATTATAATCTGCTCGTTCTTTTAAAATTTTTAATGAACCTCAAACCCTAACTCAACTGCAATATCATTGTAGCTGTACATAACATTATCATTGGGTAATTTTCAGAATCGGAATACTCTTGGGAGATGTGAGTCTAAAAGAAGCATTTGGAGGAAAGAATGTAAAGGCTGCATCACTTACAGACTCTGGATCGGACAATGCTGAAGAGAAGGAAGATGGAGAAGGAGAAAAGGAACAGAGGAAAAAGAAGAAAGCAGGATTTAGGGACAGAAGGGTGAGGCATCAAGTCTGTGTTGGAGTTGGACACATTTGGCATCAAATTTTAATTTTGTATTATGTCTACTATCTTATAAATCAACTTTGGATTTCCATTTCAGCATTTTATGATATATATAATGTTTATATTTTGTCAATAAATTTATATTAAATCTTTTACAGATATAAAAATTGAGTACTCAAATGAAACTAAGATATTTATGAAACTGATAATTATTGGTTTCACCCAATGGCTCAAAACTGATGACTGCCTGTCTTTCCTGTCTAGACTGTTCATCCCTTACATGATAAATAATTATGTTCCTATTCACTCTACAGATTATTGGGTATGAAGATCGCATTAGGGCATACTCAACACCAGACAAAATTTTTCGCTACTTTGCTACCCTCAAAGTACATCAGGCTGGAGACTGGGAGGTCTACATGACGCCTGAGGACTTTGTACGCTCGATCACTCCAGGGATCAAACAGCCCGAAGGTACTTACAAGAGTCTTTCTCGTTGCCTATGAGGTCTTGACAGACAAATCATTAGATCTGTCAATTACTGTCTCTCTAATACTCTCTTTATGTCTTTCTGTCTGTCTGTCTGTCTGTCTGTCTGTCTGTCTCTCTCTCTCTATCTCTATCTATCTCTCTTTTTCCCTCTCTCCCTCTCTCTCCCTCCCTCTCTCTCTCTCTCTCTCTCTCTCTCTCTCTCTCTCTCTCATCCTCTGATTATCTCTTTCTCCATTTATATTTAATAAGACAAGCAAAAACCTATTGGCCCATTTTTAATTTCAAATTTTAGTTATATATATAATTTTCACCTTCACAATGGTATATCTTTTGCATTTTGGCGTAAGTGAAACTTGTGTCATAAATGTAGCACCCTGGCAATATGTAATATTTTAATAGTCTATTATTTTATCATATGCTATGAAATTGTAACCTCTTACTCTAAATGATCAGAACTTGTTCCAATGATGTTACAGTGGTCTCCGCCTAAGAACTCTCCATTTACAAACCAAATCTTCGAACCCGCTACAGATATGAAATATATTTTGTTCTCTTTAATTTATCTCACTACCAGACCACTCGGGCCTCACATTAAGTGTTTAGAACCGGTTTTGAGAGAATTAATTTTCAATCTACAATGTTATTTTAGCTTACACTGTTACAGAGCATGGTAATTGTTTATATGCAGTCATATAATAATGATAGCAGCAGCGTGCACATCTGAATACATGCGAATATAATGGGGCTTAGGAAGGCGAGAAGCCTGTGAACCCCTAAACACGGTAGGCTGGGCTAGAGCCATGCAGAAGAAACCTTCCCTCTGCAATCACTTCATCATGCTGACTTGCGACGCCTAATGTCTTACATGGAGATGTTAGCAGACGGACCTTAACCCATCCACCTAAAAGTAGGGCCTGCCCCTAAATAAAAATCATAGGTGGGCAGCATACAGCGTAGAATTTCCGCCCAAATGCGGAATTTTAGTTGCGAGCGGCAGGCCACAATCTGAGCTTAGGAGACGAGAGTGATGTTGCAGCGGCTCACACATGTGACAATCAATGACTGGCTTGATAGGCGCTCTACTAGGAGTACCACAAACATCCTACCCTCATGAGTGCCTTTACTTAAATATTTTATTGCTCTGAAATAGCTAACTGAAGGCTCACAGTTATAACCTTAAAAAAACAGAAAATAAAATTAAAAAAACACCTCGGGCAACCTATGATCGTAAGTTTTATATTAGATAACTATTCTTTAAGGACTGATAACTTTTTTTCAAACCCTAGGCCCTTTTTCCTCTCCTTGAACCTTCTAAGAACCCCTTGTCTTGTCTGGAGAGGGGCGAGTTCTTAGCCGAAGACCACTATATTACTGTGCATCTGAATAGATTAAGTGGACCATTTATTGACATCTTTTTATTTCTTAGTGATTTATGAAGAGTCCATATTGCTTAACATTTCCACAGGTCTTGGTTTGGACAGCTTTAAGAAATTTGATCCCTTGGTAAGTATCTCAAGATAAATCAAAACGGGTGATATTTACTGGATAATATTATAAAAAGGGGGATGCAGAAAATGTTATATGCATCAAGCTTTTAAGGCTATTTACTCATTTTATGGGACTGAATTATAAATATTTAAATAATTTGAGTGGGTGAATTTAGTAACTAATCTCATTGGTTCCTCTCTCATTTTTGGCTTTTACGAAAATGAATTGGTATGGTGACTTGTTCTAGCTGTCTTTGTTCTTCTGTTTTTCTCATTACAGTTCTTTGCGGCCTCTTGTTTTTTTTTTAAATTTGTTATTCTGATTTGGAATGAATCAGCAGCGGCAGCTTTGATAGAAATAGAGAGATTAGGTGTTAAGGACATTATAACCTATTTGTGGCTGTAGAAGCTTTGGTCTGAGTCCAGCTTAAACTGTGCATATTTATTTATTTATTTGTTTACTTATTTATTTATTTATTTAATTTGCATCTAAGCCAAGGGTGTGTCAGTATTGAGCAAAGCTGCCTGCTGTAACAGAAGTGGAGCGAATTGTTCTCAGCTGCCCACAAGTTTTTATGCTTATGATAAATTGTTTCCATTGTTTAGCTAAATTCAAATAGAATGGATTGGCCAAGTCTTTCATGTGTTGAAAGAGGAGTAAGAGAAATTTAAGCTCGATAATGAGTTTTGTTTTTCAATATGTAAAATATTACGGATGAAATCAGTATTGTAGATCCATTTCTTTATATACAATGATCATGAAGTTATGTGATTAGTTTACTTTCAAATAATGTAATCTACTTAAATTGACAGCTTGGTATTTTCCTTTTTATCTTTGTAAATGTAAAATCAGCAAGGAACTTTTCGGTGGGAAGATATTTTTCCTCCCGTTACTTCAAAGACATACTTATAATTACTTTTGTAGAACTAAAAGAAGAAGTTTTCTCTCTCAAGACCATTATTAGAAATATAAACACAAGAAATGCGTGCTCGGATTTCATTTTGTTCTTCTTTAAACTTTTACATTGAGACAGACTTTCAACAGCATGTTGTCACACAAAAAATGTATTGGACGTTTGGGAATAAAGTGCTGCATGCGTCTAATTGTTCAGTCATGCACTAAACTATAGGCTTGGATTAAAAGTAACGCTTGAATAGAGCTCAACAATGTTAAGGTTGCATTTGCTTTGCTTGTGCATAGAGAAACAGCCAAGAAATGTTTGCATGATGGAAAACTTAAGGTGAGATAAGTATTGTTTGCTGATAGGAATAATTTTCTAAGTAAAATCATTTCAAAATGGCAAGAATCCAGTTTCTCAGTTTTTCAGTTTTGGTTATTTTTCATAATCATGTCCACAGATTTCATTTGCACTATTTTTTTTCCTGTTTCAGACACAAAGAGTCTTTATTTACAAACAGGTAGCTTCATCAAAAATTATTCACAAATCTTTGTCCACAGTAACTTTATGTCCTTGGCTGGTGGTTATTAGCTGTTTTTCACCCACTTGAACGCCTCATAAATCTTTGCCTCGATCCTCCTGTCTTGTGACATTAATGAGCTTCAGTGTTTTGTTTTTCTCTCTGACATCAAGAGAAGCAGGTGCTGGCCAACACTTTTGATAACAAAAGCTTTTGAGAACCACCACTTTTGATAACAATAGCTTTTGAGAACCACCTCACCACTTCGTTTCTCTTTTCTTTAGTTGCCTCTTCTTTAGTTTTTATAACATCCTGTTTATTCAACAGATTTTGATTTCCTTTTTATTTCAATATTTATTTAATATTTTGTTCAGTTTTTGTTTGTTAATATGGCAGCTTGTGATTTATTTATTATAAGGGTTCCAGTTATGACCAAAAAAAAAAAAAAGAAGTAAAACTGCTTTCTAGATTTTTAAACTTTGCAGCATGTCTACAGGTGTCTGTGTCTTTGTCTAATTGTCTGTGCTTCACATGGTTTCTTGTTCATCCTTGAGCCTAGCTAAAGCATCAAAGCATTTTAGTTGAAGTTTTACCAGAAGCAAGTCACACAATATAAAAGTCTGTCTGTTTTCAGCTCAAATCTGTTTCTACTGTCTATTTGGAAGTATGCTTAAGGAATTACAGTGTGATACTTTTCAGTTTGTGAGAAATATTTGCCTACAGATCATAGCTTGATAGTCACTCAATTCATCTCCTTATTCAAGGGCTAGTTCTGTAAGGAAAGCTTATGGTATAAACAGTTTTTGGTTACTTTGCTCAATGAAATATATGTCATATATTTTTAGAAAGGAAAAGAAAAAATCTATTCATTTATTATTTACTCTTACTCTGTTACCTAATACACGTACAAAGCATTCCTTTGCGTGAATGGGTACTTGATTGAAATGAAAAAATCATTGGAAATTTCAAAATGTCTCTCTGTTTGCCATCGGAAATTTAACCTGGCTTAGCCATTCAAAGTATTTGCGTCCCTAAATGTCTATATTTTATAGTTGAGCAATAAATGTGTGTACTAGTCAGTTGCTTTATTGACCATGTTCACCTTTTCAAAAGCATTTTTTCTAAAAAAATTAAACATGGAGGAGAAGAAGAGCAGTTGCAATATCCAGACATTGACATTTCATAGTTGTCTACCTTCCTTTGACCCAAGAAATCGCACACCCACATTGTTGCCTGCTAGTATTATGTTTATTTGTAAAAAAAAAAAAGTGTTATTCCTTTCCCTCTTTTATTTCATTCCTTGTTTTGTTGTTGTGGGTAACTTAAATTTTATAAGTCCCCGCCCCTTATTATAAAAACTATAATAAGTAAAGATTTGTTTGTGGGGTAGTAACAATTTTTCCCTGAAAAGATTATGTAGTGTATTTTTTTTTCTTTCAAAAAAAGGGAATTTCACTTCTAAATCCTCCCACCCCTGCCCAAATTCAATGAAAGGAAAAAAAAACAACAACAGCAACACCTAAAATTGAATAGTTATAGTAAAGAAAGTTTAAGATCAAACAGTAATTGTGATGTGCCATTGTTCATTAACTCTTTTCATACTTTTTGTTCTTTAAATTAATAAAAAAATTATTTTGTTTTCTTAACTTGTTTTTTTTTTCAATTACTACATAGTACATATTTTTTTAGTTGAGAAATATTTCTCCTCGAAGAGAATCTTTGGTTCACACTATACACATGTTTGGTTGTTTGGTGACTAGATTTGTAGTAAGTCATTGCTGCTCAATACTTTTGTTTTGTTTAATTTTTCACCTGCTCCCTCCATTTTTTCTCTTGCCACTGTGCTTCCCTTCCTCCATTGTAGCAGGATAAACTCGAGGATCTGGTGAGTGCGAGGTTAGGCCTGCCGTGGTCTTGCTTCATGTCCATAGTCACTAGTTTTCTCTGAATCTTATACATTGCTGGTTATCAAACTGCATTACGCCCCCTCTCCCTTCCCCCCACTTATTCTCTATCCTCGTGCGATGTGATCACAGTGAAGCACTAATTCTCTCAATAACTTGTGGTCGCTTGTGACTTAAGATGTTTTTTCCTTTTGTCCTGTCTGCAGCCGCTCTCCGTCTTCCCTAGCAAGATGTGTTCTCCTTGCTTCCTTTTGCTCTTCCCCTCAATGTCTCTCTCCGTGCCATTCCCACTGATTTCCCTCCCCGTCTCTATATCCCTTTCTTTATGTCTCTGTAGCCCTCTGTATGTCTGTCTGTCTTTCTCCTGTCTCTCTCTCTCTCTCTCTCTCTCTCTCTCTCTCTCTCTCTATCTCAATCTTCCTTTAGGCCTGCCGTGGTCTTGCTTCATGTCCATAGTCACTAGTTTTCTCTGAATCTTATACATTGCTGGTTATCAAACTGCATTACGCCCCCTCTCCCTTCCCCCCACTTATTCTCTATCCTCGTGCGATGTGATCACAGTGCAGCACTAATTCTCTCAATAACTTGTGGTCGCTTCCCCCCACTTATTCTCTATCCTCGTGCGATGTGATCACAGTGAAGCACTAATTCTCTCAATAACTTGTGGTCGCTTGTGACTTAAGATGTTTTTTCCTTTTGTCCTGTCTGCAGCCGCTCTCCGTCTTCCCTAGCAAGATGTGTTCTCCTTGCTTCCTTTTGCTCTTGCCCTCAATGTCTCTCTCTCCGTGCCATTCCCACTGATTTCCCTCCCCGTCTCTATATCTCTTTCTTTATGTCTCTGTAGCCTCTCCTGTCTCTCTCTCTCTCTCTCTCTCTCTCTCTCTCTCTCTCTCTCTCTCTCTCTCTCTCTCTCTCTCTCTATCTCAATCTTCCTTTCTTTCTTTCTCTGGAATAAAAAATAGGATAGGAAAGAAACATGGAAATCTTTGCTGTGAATTTGCGCAAGTCTGCCCATCCTTACCCAATCATAACAGTTTAACAATGAACTTACAAGAGTTTATACTGTAAATGCCAGATGCTTTGTTAGACGAATGTAAGCTTGGCTCTGAGGTGTCCCGATATCTGCTTCTAAAATTCAGTAAATTTGGCCCTCTCTCCAATCTCTGACATACAGTTGTACATTTTTAATGTCTTTACTAAGCTGTATTAACACCATCTAGGTAGAAAAGGTTTTAATATTTCATTATTTCTTTGCTAGGTTAAGGCTACAACAAGGCTGAGTTTAAAAAAAAAAAAAAAAAGAACGAAAATGTTGTGTAAAGGTTGTATTGTTTTACTAGGAATTTTTTAAATTTTAAAACTTGTTTCTTATGATGAAGACTATCCCAGAAATGTAGATATTATTTAGAATTTTTGCTTGTTTCACCTTCTACAATTTTTAAATTCCAAAAGAAAGTTTTAAACAGGAGTATCACTTTTCAACTATTTCAAAGGAGCTCTCTTATCTTACCTCATCACATAGCAGCCCCAATGCAAAATTTCTCTATGCTAGAGAAGTGGTACATGTATTTCCTTCCTATATGCAAGATGGAAAACAATCCAAAAGTTATGTAAATAGTACAAGTATAATACCAACATTGCTTTAAGCAAACCAAGAGTCTACCATTTGTTTCAAATTTGTTTGACCTAAAAAAAACAAAAAGTACAATATGCATTTCCTCATATTAAGTCAGTGGTAAAAATGCATTCCTCTTTTAAAGACTCCGTTGAGGAATACATTTTTCTGGGATAGCCTTCATATTCTCTTAGATTGGCAGTAGAAAAAATTATTTACATTTGAAAGTAGGGATCTTAGATGAAAAAAAAATATGAGGGGCAAGAATCTCTTTTGACAATTTCTTCGGCTTTCAGTGTATTTTTGTTTATTGTTAATACATAGTTTTATTAATTCACGTCATTATTTTCTGCATAGCCATGAGCACATTTTTTCTATAATAATACTGATGGTTTTCATAGATTAACTCACTTTAATCATCAGTAGTTTTTCTGTTTTGTTATAACTTTCTATTTGCACTGAATAGAATTACCTCACATATTTGGATATGTCTGATTGAATGTATAATATTTGTTAGTTTTGCTTCTAAAAAGATAATGTATTTTGTACGATTTTTACATGTGGATATCGTCTAGATATGTCAAAAACTGTTTTAGTAGAACCATGTGGTCATCAGTATTAAACAGTGTGATGACTTCTCTGCTTATAGTTATGAATTATTGAATTTAATGAATACTCATAGAGGTGTAAGATGACATCGTCTTTTGGTTTAAAGAACTAGACCATTGCTAGAGTAAGCATAATGAAGAGGGTGGGGGGGTGGATGCGCATACCTTTTTATAAACGGTTGAAACTGATAACATAAAGTAAGAGAGCACAAGTTTAAGAATATGAGGTTATGAATATAGTGCCATTAATTTTCTATTCATTCAAAAGAATAATTTCACCAGAACATGGAATATTAAAGGTAGAGTGAGTTGGTCTATCCAACACTTAGGTATTACTACAAGAACTTCACTTAAAAATGAATGTGAAAATAGTATGCATCTGTTTTCTGACCAGGATCACAGGCCAGCAGGATATTTCATGCTGATTTGTATACATGTATATATTGTTCTAGACCTAAGATTGGAAAGTGAACTTAAATTGCGCACATTTTACTTTTCATGTAGATTTTGTAATGTTCCACTGACAGCGATTCTAATGCAATGGTCAATGATATCTCTCTCTATACATGTACCTGTGGTACTGAGATCTTATTGATCTGTGAGAATTGTGGGGAAGCTGTTCAGAGGTATTGCAAATCTTTAGGGCCTTTTACATTTAGTATAAGGGGAGTCAGTTCTTTGGTATTGTGGGGAAAAAAATGTTTAGTAGCATGCAGTGTATGCCTGCAACATATTCTATATCATAGTAATTCATAATTCAGCTTTTATATAGAAAATGAAGCAACACATGCACATGAATGTAATTATTTACCAATTTATCCTCTTCCATAGCAGCCTCATTTCGAAGAAACCTGTATCATTTCGGCTGTAATAAACTAATTTTCATTTTTCAGCACAATATTTCCAGTCCGTCTCTATTATATAAATAATAAATATCCCTCTCACTGTACCTATGTTTTAATTTTCTTTCTTTGTGCCTTTATTATTAGTGGAAATTTTACCTTTGATTAAATGCAGATAAGCTTAAACTCTCTGAGTCCCTACATTTTGCCTTTTTTTTTAAATCCAAAACGTGGAGGCTTGTATCACAAAAGTCTAGACAAATTTTTTCAAATATACAATGTGATCTGTGTGAAACTTCCAAATGCATGAAGACAGTGCAACTGTAACTCAATTCTTTACACGAGATTGACGCACTTAAAAAAAAGGCTTACTGAGTGTTGATGAAAATCTTTTATCTTTTTTTGTAAATTTTTTTATTATTAGTCCTTCTGATGTCTTGTTTTTTCCTTTTTTTTAATATTATTCTTTGACCTGTATCTCTTTCCTAACTGCCATTTACCCATTAAGTCCTCCATGCCATTGAGGAAAATAGTGTAATATTGCATTCAGTTCAAATAACTTATAATTAGATTCTTTGTTTGCCATTTGCGCTACGAGTTAAAATTGTTTCACTGCTTTTAGATTGAAATGTTGTCTAATAATGTATGTTTAATCTGCAGGCCTTTAAATAACATTTATTTCTTGTACATCGGTTTTGTTTTTCTATCACCATCTGCAGAGTATGTTTTATTTTTCTATCAGCAGATATCATTGGCACTTTTCAGCTTCTGTAGCAATTCAGTAATTTGCTGCACATTTTGACATTTATTAGCAAAATTTAGGTTCTTATTCTGATTTCAAATACATTTGAAAACCCAAAACCCCTGCCTTTGTCCATTAAAAATGTTGTTATTTCATACTCAATATATATTTTACTTGATTAAAAAAAAAAATGAAAAAAGGACAGATGGTTCAAATTAGTATGTAAAATTAAAATGTTGATGAGACAAGGTAAACACAATGGCCTTTGTTAAAACTTTACAATTTTCTTTATCAAACCCAAAAGTTTCATTGCAAATTTTTATCAGGGGTGACATTATTTTTCTCATTAATATTTTGCCATTTATTATGTATTAAAGTGTCAATCAAAATGTCTTGCGCAATTTCCAATTTTATGATGTGCTTTAAAGCAGTTATTTTCAGTTGCACTAGAAGGGATCTTTTATCTACTTCTTAGGTTTACATATAATTTCACAAATTTAATAAAAAATTGTTTAATGCTTTTGTTGTTGTTGAATTCTTGTTTAACTTCTGAAGCTTCTGACTTAAGGCTATTCTAGACTTTGTTGCAGAGTATTTTTGATACATTGATTTTCTTTCATCATTACTTATTTTCATCTATGAACACATACCACAAAAGTGTAACCTTTTATTTTTGTTTCTCATGTAAAGGATGGTTCTAAGGTAAAATTTTTGTATTTTTTGTTTTTGTTTTTCCTTTAGACTGCTTTTTACATTTACTTACACTTCACCGTTCTGTTCTTGACCACTCAGTATCAATGTTTATCACTGCTTTACTCCTCTTAATCATTTTATCATTCCTTATTTATATTCTTTCATACGCTTTTTTTTTTTTTGGAATAGAACTCATTAACAATTGTTGAATTTACTGTTAAAACGTCTACATGCAAATGTATAATACTGTTACTGTAATAACTTAAACTAACATAATTTTCATTTAGTTCTTTATGGCTTAATAGTTGTATTAGTACTAATATTTTTTTAGAATTTAATGACAATTTCACTCAAAGTACTTACTATTGCTATTGGGATTGAGAAATACAATATACATACAGTGTAATTATACTATTTATTTTCATTTTTAAAATGGGAATAAGTGTGTTTAACTGAAAGATTTAGTTGTTTTTTTATGTTTTGTTGTTGTCGTTTTGTTGCTTATGCTTTTAGCCCAAAATATAACTTATTTGAATTGTAAACTTAGACTGTTCTTAGGAAGAGATTATAATATCTTCCGGAACCTTAATGAAGATGGCCAATCGTTGGCAATGTAAAACTAGACTGTCCTTTAACCAAAGTTTGATGCCTTGATGTCCGGAGGGTTGACACTCGAGACATTAAACTTGTAAAGTTATCACATGGGCATGGCTATGAACAGGCACGGTGCAGCTGTTGGAATCGCCTGTACAGGATAAAACTACCATTAAAAAAAAAAAAATTGCTGTTCGAGTGTGATCATGGGTACACAAAAAAGATTTTTAAATGAAAACTGTTTATCAATATTACTACAGATATCTTGCCAGCTGAAAAATAAATATTTATTTTTGGCGAATCTTATGTGGCGTCATCTCTCGCCCTCCCCACCCGTCCCTTCTTCAAAAATGTTTTTTACCTTTGTTTTGTTTTGTTAATGTTATTGTCATTTTTATTATTATTTTGTAATGTACTTGTCCGAATTCCTCGGCAGACTGAAAGTTTTTTCCTCAAAACCTTTCACCACTACTGCATCATGCATTCAGATGAATAAAACTTTTCTGTTTTTTTTTTTTTCGTTTATTAAAATGCTGTCATAGAATGGTTTAGGGGATCGCTATGCAAGAGAGAGTATGATTTCAGTATTGAAATAACGAAAGGCTCTTTTTCTGTATCTGCGATTTTGTAATCTGAGTGCATGACTTAGACTCCAAAGGGTTGCTCAGATAATAAGCAAGAATAATTTGAAAATGTCATACCAAGCAAACATATATGTAACATTGTAAAGAGGCTGATTTTCATCAAGTACTAAATTATTACAATGATTATTTTCATGTTAATTGGCATGTAGTTTACACATCAGATGTTTTTATTTATGAGCAAACTAGATTTTCATGAAACTTTGAATGAAAAATAACCTCTGCGAAGATTAAGGTTATTTGTGGGATGTATGGCCTCTTTCCCATTTAATTTTGTCTTTGATAATAAAAATCCTGAAGCATATGAGAAGAAATGGATTAAAGTAAAGCTAGAGTTGTAAATTTACAGCCATTTTTGAAGCATGAATTTTTTCTTTGTATAAACCAATTCACCGTTTCCATTGCTAGTTTAAGTTAGAAATTGATTTTGCTCTCATTTCATTCACTGCTGCTACAAGTATAGATATATCTCCTTGTTCCACTCGTGTATTCTTTCATACGTCTGTGCTTATGTTCTCTATATTTGTCATAACGTACTAACATCTCATTTTGTCCTGCCTGTGCTAACACAGAGAAGTTTTCCCAAACTTGCTTGCATTATTATGATGTAAATGTAATATGAGTCCTTGCACAGCATTGTAGCCATCTTCTATTCTACTTAATCAAATCAAGCTTTCAATCCCTTTTATTTGCTTTGCCTTACTCTTCACTTGACCATCATAAATACCATTTATAATTATTTAATGACAGTGTAGATCTAAATATATGTGTTCATTATTGTTTATTAATGGTTGGCTTAGTTTTTAAAGCTTATGTGCTTCGCTTTTTTTTTATTGAGTTTTTTTTCTATAATCTTCCTTTATAAACATGTTAGAAAGGATAAATTCAAATACAATATTTTTTAAAAATTGGGATCCTACTTATTTACAGTATATCTCTTTTGCTTGTACTTCTTGAATCAGAGATACTATTTTTACTAAGGCCCTTCACGGAAATGTTTATAATAGGAAAAAGTGAACTTTAATATATATCAAATTAAATAGCCTCTGCCTTGCTCAAGTACGTGTATATTGTTTTGGTTTGTTTAACACATAATTTGGAGAATCAATATTATGTTTAGTTTACTGTGGTAATAAAAATAAATAGTTTGTACTCAAGCTGAGAAGCAGTGACGGAATGGCTCTAGTCATGTAAACAATCAGAATTATCTCTGTCAAAAGGTTTTAGGGCATATGGCAGATTCGTAGATGAATTTGACAAATAAAGACTAAGGCATTTTTTAAATCATGCCCTGATTGGGATAGCTTTAGGCCTAGTGGAATGATTCCTAATGTTGCTGTCAAATACATTGTATAGTTAACCTTATCATCATTGTGTTGTGTGTGAGTATCATGGGTCTGTAGGCAAAATATTGTACATTGTAACTGCCCTCTTTAACTCTTTGGAGCTACAATAACATGCCTCTGAAGCAGCAGTATTTGAGTATAGGATTTGTCAGCTGATGAAGCGTTTATGCTCTAGCTTTGTGTATATGATTTGTCAGCTGATGCAGCGTTTATGCTCTAGCTTTGTGTATAGGATTTGTCAGCTGATGCAGCGTTTATGCTCTAGCTTTATTGCTAACCTCCCCAGGGTAAGGACAGTGATCTGCCAGCCATGGTCGAGCCAGACAGCATCTTCTACAAGCTGGGCCAGTCGGGGCTCATCTCGTTCTCGGACTACATCTTCCTCCTAACTGTGCTGTCAAGTAAGCATGGAGCTCAGTTTATTTTGTTATAATTATTTAGCTGCTTACTTACCAATATTTATGCTATCGTTGTACTTAACTTATTACCTCCCGCATCCAAGTTATCCGAGAGGGAAGCCCCAACAACTTTTCATCTTTGTCGAAAGGTATCATCTATTGTTCTCTGTGCATGTTAAGGGGCGCGCAGTAGCCCTGGGGTAGAACATCGGCTTCCGACGCAGGAGGTCCATGGTTCGAGTCGGTATCAGTTTAATGGCTGAGACAGGAGTCCTGGTATCCCCGCCCTGTCTCGTGTGTGGCAGCACATAAAATTGTCAAACGTCAATCTTGAGGCTTGTCCACAATAGAGCATTTAAAGTGCTGACATTGGAAGTTAAATCAACTCAACCACTCAACTGTGCTTGTTTAATTTTTTTAGATGGAGGCTATAAATTCACATTAAAAAACGTATCTTTTCATTTTTTTGTACAATGACATTAAGATGTGGGGATGTTTTTTTATGAGAGATAAATTGGACATGAAACAACACAATTAAATTTACAAAATTAAGATAATTGTTGCAAGATTTACGAGGTTACAGAGTGATTCAAACAAGAAGAAAATAAATGTAATTTGTTTTTAGATTAATAAAAAAAAAATTATATATGATAATATTAAATATTCAATATGTTCAATATAGTTGGCATTATAAAATAAATTTACTTTTGTTACCAATACATGTTCTATGATATTTTTATTTTTCAATTGCTTCTCTTAAGCACCACCCCGAAACTTTGAGATTGGTTTTCGAATGTTTGACTTTAATGGTGACGGCGAGGTAGACTTTGACGAATTTAATAAGGTAAGAGATTGTTCATCATAAACTCTATAGATCATCAATTTATGTAGTAAGATGTTTTTATGTTGTTGCCTTTCTTAAAAATTGGGCTTTTTTGTTTTTATCCAATATTATTTCGGAGAGAAAAAAAAAAAGGGCGCTCTCGCCTTGAAAAGGATCATAAGTTGTAAAAAATTCTAAATACATGTGTCATTTTATAAAATGTTGCCCTGTTTTATGCTTAAAAATCAAACCATTTTACTGCAAACATTTTCTAAAAAAGACTTATTTTTGTTCCCTGGAATTGAGTTTCTGATCATGCCATTTATGTTTTCTATTGTTGATTTTGGTTTTGGTCTTTATGACCCTACTTTTTAAGAACTTACGAATAATATATGTATCATCATTTTATAGGTCCAAGAAACAATTCGGAGTCAGACTTCTATAGGCATGCGCCACCGGAATCATGCCAACACTGGCAGTGTAGATAGAGGAATGAGTTTTGGTCTCTCAGAGTATTTCTTTGGTCCTGATGGCAAGAAAAAGTTAACTGTTTCGGAGTTTTTGGAATTCCAAAGGCAACTTCAGCGAGAGATCAACAAAATTGAGGTGAATTTTCATGGTGTAAAGAAATTATCCCTCAAAAAACCACAGGTTTGAAGATAAATACTGTTGTCTCTAAAATTTAATTTGATAACCATTTGAAAGCACACGACAAAACAAGCTTAGTTGTATTTTTTTTAGTTGTGTGACCTGTGTCTTATTTTCTTGCAATTGTACTTTTATGGAAAAAAAAAAAACAGACTACCCCCGTGAATTGAAATTATGTCCAAACAAGAATCTGTCTTCATCTTGGTTTAGCAGCTAAAAGTGTCTTCATCCCTTACTTCCTGATATCACATGAAGAAAGCGTTTTTATCCTACGTCACCAGTTCAATAGACATGCTGAGGAAGGGATTCTTTCGGAGCGAGATTTTGGCAGCATCCTTCTGTCGTACGCAGGTCTGCCTGACAGCAAAAGGGCCCGCATGCTCAAGCGAGTCCGTCGGAAGTTTAAGGATCAACCCGTAGTGAGTATTGTTCAACAAATACTGAAGTAATAATATGTATGAAACGAAAACTGATTATCTGTCTGATTTTCTACTTTCAATAGGATTAATCTTTATGTTTGCTTAAACTTAAGCCAATTTACCTGAGTTGAAATCTTTGTTAAAAAGTTAGGTAAAAAAAGCAGAAACCATCATAAAGTATACATTTCATGATATATGAGGAGGGTGACGGATCTTGTTCTTACAAAATGCCTACCTGGTTGCCTTTGGTTTGAGACTAGTCTTATTACACAATTTAATCTACATGTATCTTTATTCACTTGTTACAAAGCAAAATCTCTAGTTAAACATTCTGCTTCAATTATTTGGGGCTGCCTGAAATGATGATATAGTCATTGGTCTTAAGCCATCTGCAGAACTTTAATCCATACTTCACAAATGTCTATTACAGGGAATCACCTTTGATGAGTACCTGGCATTTTGGAAATTCTTGAAAAGTATCAATGATGTTGACACAGCTCTGAGTTTTTACCATTTGGCTGGAGTCTCAATTGATCAAGGTAGACATCTTTCCACAGACAGATACTGCAAAGCTTATATTACAGATACTCAAACTCATAAAAGGGCAAAATAATGCTCTTTTTGAAAGAAAAAAAACACATTTTTATGAATTTATTGTGATATCCAATTTTCACTTTTTCTTGTACATTAAAGTTTGAACCAAGTTATGCTTTTGCGTTTTCTATTGAAATGTTGGATTGGGCAAAGCTTTGTAAAGTTTAACTTTAAATGTAAAAAAAAAAAAAAAAGAAATTTTTAAAAATAAAATCAGATATTAATCAAATACATATAATTATATAGACCTAGGTGCCTTCAGAAAGAGATGAATAAAGAGAAAGTTTCAAAATCTTTGAGGCCTAGTATATTTTAATCATTATTAAATTCAAAACTGATATGTTTTGAACAATGATCCCTGTCTGTGTCTTGGAGATGGGAAAAGATGGAAGTGAGAAGATAACAGATGAGAAATTTTTGTGAGAATATTTTAGTCCGGTTTATATTAATTATAATGGTATATGGAAGCCTCTTAAACATAAAGGATGCTCGAGTTGTTAACCCTGTTAATCAGAATAAGATCTTTTGATCGCTAAAAGTAAAAGAACACAAATACATGTACAAAAATGTGTTTTTGCTTTTTTAAGTGCACCTGTCAAATTGCTTAATACCACCATGTTTCTTCGTTTCTCAGAAACCTTTAAGCATGTTGCAAAGACGGTGGCCCTGGTTGAACTCAAAGACCATCTCATTGATGTCGTTTTTACTCTTTTTGATGAGAACAGTAAGTTTAGAAATTAAAAAATGCTAGCCTCCCTTGTCTGTCTGTCTAAAATTACTTGTCACAAAACTCAGACTAATATCTTTACTCAGTGGACCTCGGATATAGCAAAGTCAGTAGGCCAGCTCCAAAACTTCTTTAAGTCTGAGGTTTCGTTACATGCAAAGTCGTAATAAACACAACAAACTTGACTCTCAAGGAGTTTTAATGTTTTAAATTTTTTTGCTTTCTCTCTCAGTTATTTAAAGTTTTAAAACAGCTTTTACCTCCTCCAGTAGCTCAAATTTGGTTTCCAAAAAACCCCCAAAACGAAACAAAAAAACCCTCAACACATTTGCCCCTGTTGAATGAATAAGAATTGGCGTTAGTTTTGCGTTTGAGTGAGTCTTTTCAAAAGAGCATGTGAGACTGGTACTAGTGGTAGTAGATTCAACTGAGATTATACAATATCTTTGATCATCAGTACTTTATACTTCTGTTTAATTTGCCGAAGATAATGGATCTTTTAGGCCTATGTGTTGATGTGTTTGTGGCGCTCTGATCTGACAAGTAACATAAAGAAAGTGTTTGAGTGTTTACTATGTACGTACGTAGATCTAAGTCAGAGAGAAACCATGCACAGCAGCACACTTTATTTGAGATTTGATTTAAATGTAAGTGAAAATTGAACAAACCAGTAAATGAGTAATGTTTGCTGAGCCAACACTGATGTGGCAAACACTTAACATAGTCTTACTCAAAGACACAGCTGCCACAGTGACACTGACAGTAATTTAGTGCATGTGGGGAGAGATCAATCACTATGCCTAATAAACATGTCGTGAAAACCACATGCACACTGCATCAAAGCTTCTCTTAGCGATCTCTGTTGCTCTCACGTCTCAGGAATCAAGAGTAGTGATGCAACACTGGACCTAGCTGACGGGCGGTCTCGCCACACTCCATTCCATATATCATCTTTTTCTCTCGTTCCTCGGCTTTCCTTAAACCTCTTCCTCTTTTCCTCCGCCCCCTCCCCCACCTTTACTTGTGTGTGTGTGTGTGTGAATCTTAACCTTCTGTTAATAACATTTTTGAGGTTTTCCCCATCTTCTACCGTTCTTGTGCCATACAATCTCAATAAAGTGCCTATTTATGATTTAATTTTTACTACGTTCTGTTCATTTTCATCGTTTAAAACAAACTATTTTACATGCCCTCCATTTCTTGTGTTGTGTGTCGAATCTCGTAATCTAAAAGTAGACATGGTAGAATTCAGTTGAGAGAGACAGACAGACAAACACAGAGACAGTGGCGCACATGGCTATGTCGGGCGGCACAATGAAAGTTGGGAGAATGGCCTGTCCTCGCCTGCCAGACAGCATTGGCGACAGAGTTCAAACAATGATTTTACACCTCCCTCCCTGAGACACATGTGCTGGCTAGCTCTGTCTCTTCGCCCACGCTACCTACTGAAGAAAGTGACGGCACGGTACCTTAATCGGATTATCACTCAGTGCGCACACATACACATCTGCATCTAGTCAATTTTTGCATGAAGAGCATGCTTGCTTATGATCACTCTACAAATTTGACACGAACTCGACCTGTACATGTGTACTTCACTACGCCCAAGTTTTTCATCGCTCTGTATTCGCTGAAATCTCTGGAAAGTTCAATCACTACTCGAACCCAGTACTTCGTTATGTAGGAGGTTTTCCTTATATCTCTTCGTTAGGCACAAGGTTCTTTTATAGGCTTTATATTAGGGGGAAAACAGTCCCTAAGATAGTATTTGTTACGGTCGAGGTTTCGTTGAGTCCAATGTTGCTATATGCGAGGTCCACTGTATATTGTAACATTTCTGGTCAATGTGGATTTACAGCATGAAAGTCAAATTGGAAGCTCCTAAGGAGCTAGTATCAAAAACATACAGTTAAGATTAAAGGATCCCCAGTTAAGGCATATCTTATTCTTAATGTCTCTTCATGATGAGTGTGTCAAAACTTGTATCATCAGGAACAGTGAAAAATCAAAAGTAAGCAATGATTGAAATCATTAGGGACACTTCTAGATCAAAAACCATTTTTATCATGCCTGTTTACTTAAAATACTCTACTGGTATTATAACAGAAATAACTACTGGTAAGTGGTAACCACTCATCCAGCTTTATGATGCCTTGAGAGTGAAAAAAGGTGTGACGTTGATTCGATGAAGTTGATTCCTGTTGTAGATCAATTGTGGAATAATTGTGATTCTCGTAGACTTGGACACACTATCTAATAAACATTAACAAAATTTAGATTACTAGAAATCCTTTGTAGAAACACAATAATTTAACTTTTTTGATAAACGCCCTGTCTGAAGGTTAGGAAAACAAATGCCTATATCTAAATCAGTACTTTATAGTTATCAACAAAACCAGCCCTGATTGATCATCTCACTTACTTCTGATTACAAAAGGTTTATATTTATTTTAGTCTGCTTTACGACCAAAACAGTCACCTAAATCGCATACTGTAAAGTCTTTTATTTAATCTTTAAAAAAAATTGAATGTTGGAGAGGAAATATAATACTCAAAACCACAAAAACAAAAGAAATATTGAAAAAATCATAGTGAATGAATACCAATATCCATAGCCAACACAGTCAACACCTTATCCTTTTGCCGAATATGAAGTTCGTCTAGCATCACACTAAACACTGCCTTTGAAGCAGCATGACAGTGACAATAAAAAAAGAGAATAAGAGTAGAAATGGGAAATGAAATGAGAGACAGAAATGAAGTATGTTGACTTCCATTCAATTATTCCTCATCATAAATCAAATGTAGCAGCTCATGCTTCACCTCTCTCCATTCCACAGATGACGGTGAACTGAGCAACAAAGAGTTTGTGTCTGTGATGAAGGGGCGAGTGATGCGTGGCCTGGAGAAACCCAAGGACACTGGATTTTTCAAGCTCATCAATGCAGTAATCAAGTGTGCAACGACCACCTCCATCTACAGCGAGTAGATCCTTTTGGTGTGGCCCTTCTAAAAGATCTTTAAATTTGTAACTTATTTTAATTTTGATCATTTGTACCATATGACATGAAATCTGTACTGTTATCAATATGATATGTAACCTTTTGAATGTTTCTAACATTTTTTTTATAATTCTGTCTAAAATTAAAACTTTTTTCTTTCTTAAAATAAATCATAATTGTTCAATATGCCTGTCCTTTTCCCTGCTTTGAACATTCAACTTTTCTAAAAAATGTGTATTTTAACCAATTGACCCTTTGCCTGTTAAAAGGTAATTTCTTATGATCCTTGAAGTTCAATCAACTTTTGTGGAATTTTTTTTTATTGCAATGGTTACACTTACAGCAAACACATATTATTTATATACTTTTTTGAGCTAGATTACAAGTTGAAGTGAACTTAAGTGCTTATTGCATTTTAAAATGTTGTGGCACCTGCTTCAACTTTCAAGATGTCTGTATGTGTGATCATTCGACATTGTTTACAAGTTTGTTCTGTGATAGATATTAATTTTCGTAATACATATTTTTCACTTTTTGTTAGTTAAGTGTATATTTTACTCTGATTTCATTTTAAAATTGTATTCTATCCAACCCCCTTTTCCATAGTATAACTATATTATATCAACTCTAGCACAATAATTATATCAGTGATTTCACTTTGATGTAATTAATTCTGCCGCCTCCCAAAGATACTGCATTCTTGAAAAGGTATAGGCCTAAGTAACAGGTGGGCACAGCCTATGTCTGAAAACTAAATTTAGTCTAAGATCTGTTCATGAGAATTTCAACGTACATGTACTAAATTTTGACCTATTAATATTATATCATATCTGCTTGGAAGCAGGACTAAGTGCTTAAAGTTAAACTTGGTCACAAGTCTGTCTCCTATAAAAAATCTTAGTAGTTTGTTGAAATCCATTTAATGTGTTTCGCAATTTTGAAATATCACTGAGGAGCTATAAACAATACATAAATGTGCTCTGTAAAGAACATTTTTAATATTAAAAAATATGAGCCATTCTCAGTTTGTTATATGGTCAGTTCTGTATAACATTCCAATTAATTCATATGATAGTAAGAAGCTTTCATTCTTTCAATTTTGAGAATACTTTTTTAACAATGTAAACATATGAGAAGCAAGTAGGTTGAATATGGCACAAGTTGGACATTGGGACTTGTCCAGTTATTTTTAGTGTTTAATGAAGCATCAAATGCAATTGAGATTAAAAGAAGACTAACTTCTGCCCAATTTTATGTTGCCTCACATACTTCTGTTATTGCGTACAATCATCTTATTTATAAAATATGCTTCCTACATTATTTGGCACAAATTAGGCTTAGTGGAAGTATTATATTACGTGACAAATATCAATTTTTGGAAATTTAAAAATAAATTACCTGTGGCTGTTTGTTTTTTTTTAATACTAGAAAATTTTAAGAGATATCACTTTGTTTGATTTTCTTTTTATTAACCAATTGCCTTCTATGCGTTACTTTCTGTTTTAAACATTTTTTCATTCTGGATGACTGTACTGAAATTAGACTTAAAATAATTTACCCTTTTAAGTTTTATTAAAAGTAAAAAATATACCTTACTCTTATTTTATTGGGTTCTTTTTTCATATTTATTTCCAAAACACAATATTACAGTTATGTATACCCAATTGAGAAAGAAAAATCCCCTCAAATTTGACTGGTTTTGTAGGATTAAAATAACTGAGTGAAGTCACCACGAGTGGAGCCAGTAGTTCTTTCACAGCGAGGCAGTCATCTGGCGTGCTGCGCTTTATAGGTTAAGATAAGCCTCTTAGGGGCAGTTGAGAGGTTTATTTTATCACAAGTTTATATTCAGCGTGATTTTTAAAGTAAAAAAAAAAAAAGGTATTTGTGCATCAGAAAGATAATAAAAAAAAAACAGATTTAGTTAATATTATAACTATAAGCACATTCCACTGTATTTGACAAGCATCCATTGTCAATCATTTGGAATATGTGTAGCAGGATCCGAATTATATCAGGTTTCCACCACGATAAGAGATATATACCTCATCTGCAGCATGACAAATTACGAGGTGATGGATACAAAAACACAGAAAAAGAAGGGGAAAATTCACTATCAAGATGACAATTTATTGCATGAAAATATATACAATGGACATTTGAACAAATTTTTACAGACATTTAGGATATAAAAGGGTTCAAAATGTAATGAGAATGTGTTTAAAAAAAAAATAGCGACACGTTGTACTTGTACAATTCATCCAACCAGCTCCAAATTCCTCCCATCACAGACAATGGGCTACCAAGAATCCCTCCCTTCATAAGTAGTCATTGTTGATATATAAGCTCTAAGCTTATGTTTATTCTAAAATCTATCATACCGGTACTAAATTTGTACTGCTTCACAAAAATCTCCAGGTGTAAAATAAAGACTAAAAGAATGACAACAAAAATAGGCAGACACTGATAACTTTAAAAGGCTGTGTAGTTATTGTTCATCATGCCGCCTCCACCCATACCGTCACCATAGCCACCACCCATCTCATAGTTGCTCAATCCTCCTGAGGAAAGATAAAGATAAGAACAGGCACATGAAAAAACAATGAACAAAAAATTACAGCGAGTTATTCATAAGGAGCCAAAAATGATTAACAGACAAAGGTTTCGAACCTAGTTTGCAATTTGACTACCCAGATGTAGTTTATTTTGAATAAGTTCAAAACAATACCACCTTCTCCCAAGTCTTCGACAGAGGATTATGGAATTTTGTGAGATGAATATTTAGATTCTTTGTACAACAGTGCATTTGAATGTTTCGACAAATCATATGAATATAAACAGATATTTAGACAAGCCTAGTTAGTTCAAGAAATTGTGGGCCTTGTCCAGTTGAAAGAGTTTCCACATGGAAATAGACCCACAGCTGGTACTGAAAGAGGTGATGCCGCAGAGATAGATGCATGGATATCTAGTTATCTCTCAGGAGACCTGGGAACAATCCTAACTATAACTGGTGTAACTGCTTTAGATCTCAGTCAGAGTGGAGCTGCGATGTCCATAATTTTTTAGTTTGTAAAGCAAAAAAGTTTTATTACATAAAGTAAACCCATGCAAAAGGTTTCAAGATTTTAACATTTCGTCGACATGAGATGTCTGTAAACCCACACAATTTTCAGGGGCACGCAAAGAAATTATCAGTTGAGGAGTCTTATAACTGGCAAACAGTGTTCATGTTTCACTTCAAAAAAGTTCATGCAAAGATGCCAAATAATTCAAAAAGGAACTAATTATCTTACTTTTTGCAAGCTTAACTTTATGTTTTTGTGCTTCAAAATAAAGTTTTACTGAAGTATGAAGTATTTAAATCCGATAAGGACTTCAACTCATTGCCCTTCCACATGATTGATAGGAATTTATGCCTGAGAACAGCTGGCGGTAGCAGGGAGATATTTTTAAGCAACCCATAACAAGAGTCAAATGATCAGGCTGTCTTTTCCACCATATTGGAAATTTTACCATATCACACACCTTTATACAAATTTCAATCTATTAAAATACTGCTATAATAAATGGTGGATAAATGCAGTCCCATATTGACACAATGTTCTAATTAATAGAACACCACTTCTGAGCTTCAAATGCTATTTCTACGAAGAAAAATATTTGACTCTATATAAAGCTAGACTTTTACCTGGCCTTGCAAGATAGGTTGAAAAAATAAAGCGCACCGCCCACCTCGACTTGCTTTCTTATTTTTTAAATAACTTTCTGTAAAACTGTACCCCACACAAGACAAAAAAGCTGTTTCTTCAAGAAAACATTTTAGAGAGAACAGGGGACATGAACAAACTTCACAAGATATACCGCTGAAAAGCAGGCTACGCCATACCTGCATTTCCAAAGCCACCACTGGCATTTCCAAATCCAGCAACTCCCTGGTTTCCAAACTCTCCTTTTGATGAAAGAAAAATGTGTGTACATTAAAAGGCTATACCCTTCCCATAACAATCATTTAAACGGTCATTACCAAACCTGAAAATTGTGTTGGGGTCTCAAAACAACATGGCTTAGCTAGCTCCCAATTTATTAGGAGATAAATTTGTGGATGGAAAATTGAGACACAAAAAAAATTTCTTAAATTGATCAAAAAGCCATGTTGTGTTGATGCAAAAAAACATTTGAAAGAGTAAAAAAAAGATAAGAAAAATATTTACATACCTCCATTGCCAAATCCACCACCAGCATTGCCAAAGCCTCCGCCTCCCTGATTACCAAAGCCATGGTTTCCAAATCCACCACTGCCACCTTGGCCGCCTCCATAGCCGCCACCAAATCCGCCTCCAAGACCACCACTTTGATTGAATCCACCTCCTCGCATGTCATCATTGTAGCCATTGCCAGCATCCATGGCACTGCCTCCACTGAAGCCACCACCCATGTTGTTACCATAACCACTGCCACTACCACTTTGAGACTGGCGCATACCAGACTCTGAGTTGAGGAAGAGCTCTATGTAGCGATGTTCTGTGAAATAAAATTGTAACCAATTACTCCACATGACTCAATTTCAAATTGTAATTAAACACTAACATATTTTGCTCCTATCCGTGTACAAATTCATTTTCTATTACAATATCACTGAAAGGTTGTTCTTTCAACCCTCAGAAAAATATGCCAACTTCGAGGTCTACCACTGTCATAAATATAACGGTGGCAGATAAAAACGATCAAATTGTAACATCGGCTGTGTATGTCAGTTGCACAAAAAGCATCAAAACCACTCGCTGTAATATGACATGAACCGCCCGTAAGGCATAAGTTGCCACACTTTAGCGCAATCAATTACACACAAACCGTAATGTTGGCAGGTCTGCAAACAGCCAAATAATCACGTGTCAAATCAAGACAAAGGATTCAACCAAGGTATAAAAACTTACGCATGTGAGCCCTGTGTTTTTTCATAGCATCAACAGCTTCTTGATGTGTGGCGAAGTCTACATTTGCTTCACCAATTGGTCGTCCATTATCACCAAATTCAAACTCACACCTCACAGGTTGAATTGGTGAGAAAAACTGCAACATAAATTAATTTTTTTTACAAACATGATAAGATTCCTATGCCATAAACAGGAGATGTAGTTTCACGTTGCAACAAAAGAAAGGTTTGGAGGTATATCTTCCATCAGCGTTTTAATGGGAAATAACACAAATCGGGTGTCCCCCAAAAGATTGAAAATCTAGATGTCCAATATGGGTCATTAAAATAATATTCATTAAGAACAAAAAGTTATTACAATGTACATTACAAGGCTTTGAAACCACCGACTGCGATAAGATATAACAGGTGGCATCGGTTTGGCTAGATTTAAATGCAATAGGTACAGTTTGTGAGCTTTCTACCGCTGCGCAAACGGACTTGTCTTGGGTCTCTTGATGAGGCAGATACAAGTATTATTGGGGGAGAAATGGTGATTGTGCTGCCTAATATCTTCAGTTTGAAAAAACAATACATTCCTTTGGAAATCGGGATTGACGACAATGAGTATGTATCACTCAAATCGGTAAAATTAAGCCAGCCTGACATACTCACTGCAGTAAATATCTGAATTATGCTTGTCCAAACTTACATCAAAAACATCTTGCTCCAAAGCCTGAAAGGGCAGACCTCGCATATGCACTGAGTGTCCGGTCTTGCTCACATACAGGCTGCCTGGTTGTACACCACCTCTACCCATGCCCATTCCCATGCCACCTCGACCTCCACCGCCACGCATTGGTGGCCCTCCCATGCCTCCCCGACCACCTCTTCCGCCACGCATGCCGAAACCCATGCCACTGAAGCCGTAATCATCATATTCCTCATCAAAGAAGCCTGAGGGAAAAAACAAAATTTTTTTATCGTGTATATCTAACCTCTATCATTGCCTATTTATATCAATAGGGTAATGAGGAAATCTAGCCAAAGATGTTCCTCATTTCTACCACTTGTACCGTAAATACGAAAATCTCAGAGAAACATACACATTTTATTCATAAACATCCGACATTTTATGTCTTAACCTGAACAATTGACCTATTCATTATAATACATATTTTTTCTGAGAATTTAGCTTCACAGCTTTGAAAAGGCAAAATTTTCTGACCCTTTAAAAAAATCAGAGATCCTGAAAATCCAGTTCCACCCCTACCTCACTAACGGCTATCGATAAGGCAACAGTAAGCCAATTGTTTACAATAAATGTAACGACAAAGCGGGCCTGACAGTCGCACGGTTATAAACACACATTTCTGCCCATTACAAAATTGATAATTGTAATCTCAGGAGGGAAGGGGGGAAAAGATCGGAAAGGCTGAAAATACCTAGAAAAGGAGGAAACAACTAAAGAATGCAAAAATGTGGATTTCCGTGGATCAGCAGAAAACTATCATCAATAATTCATGACCATAGTTACCAATATATTTACACAGCTGATCAGTACATTTGCTCATATGGAAAGACAAACTTTTTCCAAAAAAACAAAAAAAACAACAACATAACAGCAAAACTTTTTTCCAGTTTTCAAACCAGACACATGGGAAGAACAAATTTGACACACACGAAAAACGTGTTACAAGACCTGCCCCAAAAACAGTATAACCTTTAAAAAGTACCAAAATGCTCAGTCAGTAATGACTGCATATTATCACCCAGAATACAAAATGCGGTTTTGTTGGTTACTTTGTGTTGCAGATGAACCTAAGAATGTTGATTAGGAGTATTTCAAATTAACAGAAAAACATTGCGTATTATTCCCACATAAAATTAAAAGTGGCATACCTTTTACATTTCTTCCACGTCCACGTCCGTAACCCATTCCCATCATGTTCATGCCCATGCCAAAGCGATCTCCCCTATCATATGGACCTGGTCTAGGTGGCAATCCTCCACTCATCAGCGGACGGATTCCTCCTCCACCCCGCATGCCTCCATGACCGTTTGCTTCAGACAAGCTGCTCTTGAATATTTCAATGTACCTGTAATAAAAACCAGTCAAAATGATGGTCAAATCAGAAAGAAATAGTGAATTTACACCAAAAAAAAAAAAAGTATTAAAAAAAAACCTATTAGACAAACAGGTGGACTTCTTTCGGCGTAAAACCAAAATCCAAAATGAAATACTCACCTCTAAAACCATTTACTATCTTTAAAAGAGTGATCAATTAAAGGATTACTAAATATACCAAAGTTTTGTATAAATCATTTGACAGTTTGCACTTCACACTAATTCAAGTCTTTTTGCAATTTTTAAGACATTTTCAAAAATTTACGGTTTGCGCTTATAGATTTTCCAAGTCCTGAAACACACTTATTATGAATGATCACTCTCAAATTGTACATGGCATCTGATGCATGTAAATTGCAATTTTAACTCAAGTGAGTGCATTTAATTTGGGGTCTTCACCATACAATAATTGTATAACAAATGACAATTTATTATACTTAATAAAGAAGAAATAAGAAATTCCCAGTTTTCTTCTCATACTGCCACTTAAGTATATTCAGGCTTGTACTCAATTGGCCCAAACAAATGAATCAAGGTCAAGAATTTTGTTTCAATCTCTTATTCTTAGAATATTTTTTTGGAAAACAAATGAAAAAAAAACAAACAAAAAACAACTCTGCTTGAAAATGTATTATAGGGGTCAGGTCAAAAGGTGCCGTTTTTCGAACCGATCATTTCTGGGAGTCCATAGCTAATTAAACATTCAAGATTATTCAATACAATGGGGTTTGTCCATAGCATATATCTTGAAGAAACAACTACAGATAGCATTTGGTCATGAGATTAACAGTTTTTTTCAATTGGAAACAAGTATACCCCAATTTAGACCTTAAACACGAAGTACATTAGCACAGGTCTACATAGGCACTTATTTGAACATGAGCTTAGTAAGCACTACTTTATGAAACAAAATTGTGCCATGGCTAGATTAATTCTTGGTAAATGTTTTAGAACCAACAAAAAATTAAAAAAAAATAAAAATACTTGGTCTGAAATGACTTTAAGTGTCACGCATCAAGTGTCTTGTCATGCTGAAACCTAGCTTGTTTTATGGCCTTAGTGTTTGAGAAGGTTAAAAGTAGGTTATTGGAGAGCCTATTCTTCTACTGAAGCTTAGAAAGAATATTTTATAGCCCCAAATGCTTTCCAGAACAAACAAAAAAAGGTTTAGGCGTCACAAAATCACGTCAGACAAACAGTGCTTCTGTAGATCTATATTTCCTTTGTAAGATAACTATCTACCTTTTAAACAACCAGAACAGCAGTCCTGCACATGGGATTTCTTTACTTTCACTTTCTATTTGGTTTTGTGCAAAGAAAGTCCGCTTTACAGAGGCGTCACTTTAATTTCTTACGTCACAACAGACTACATCTAAATCACGCCAGACACTCCAACTGGGATTTAAATATAATTCAAAGTGTTTAATTAAAAGATAACTAACTTGTGTCGACTGATTTATGTTTTAAAGAGGTCATAGTTAAATCCTTTGTGTAACAAGGCTGTCCGCATGTTCAAGAGTCCCATCAGACATATGACCAAATTTTTTAAAGATAAAATGCAATGCACGCATATTATAGGCAAATAACTGAAGGCTCTTTTAAATACTAGATAGGATTATCTATGTTAATTTTTTCTTCAAATATTCGTATAAATGTGTTTCATGGTTGTCTGATGTTACATTTAATGTGTGTCTTAAGCCAAAATTAAAACCAGACACTATATCTCTTAAAATTAAACAGGTACAATAATTTTGATGCCTCAAAACTTTTTAGATTAAGCTTTGATAAATCAATATAGTAGATATTTTAAAAATTAGATTGTTTTTGTAATTGTCTGACGTGAAGTAGGGGGTGGCGCCACATCACACTTATTTCCTGAATTATATGGACCCAGAGTATCTATGTGGGTTGTAAATTAGTTTTAAATGTTTATTATTACAGTAAAAACCTTTGTTGGAAGTTTGTGACAGTTGATTCTAGGTTTGTGGGAAAAAGGAAAAAAATCCTATACAAAATCGTCCAACATGACATGTCACGTTTCAATTTTATGAAAAATGTCACAAAATTGTTTTTGATACCGGTACACGACGGAAGTCCTAATCTCCATGCTAGAAAGCATTACAAATTTATGCATTCCTAAAATGTATACCTTCATCTGGCACCTTTTGACCTTTACTCAAATGCCAATGTTCCTGATGGACCATCCAAATCTACATGCCAAAGTCAGACTAAAGTAAATTGTTTTCTTTGATATTGGAAATATCTATGCTCCATTGTTCAGAATACGGGAATTTCTGTATCACAACAATCTACATAACAGTCTACCCACCTTTACCACCCACAAGAGATCTTCCATCCCTTGAAGGCAATCCAATATTTTAAACACTAAGACCAACCAATTTTGCAAGAACCTAGGAGAACCCCACCTGTGACCTATGCGTTCTTTGTGTTTTGCCAACGCGCCCTCTGCTATATCCGGCGATGCAAATTGTACAAATGCCTCCCCAGTGCTCCGCCCCTGCCGATCTTCAGGGAGCATAATTCCATTGGGAACTATCTCCAACCCTAAAACCCCCACCCGACCATTGGGTAAAGAGAGAAGGAAGCAATGAAATAAATGAAGTGTCTGTAGAACAAGAGAATGGTGAGAACATTTTTTAGTGCGGCAATGATTAAAACAAAAATTAAACTACTTTAAAATAGTATTTTTATGTTATGACTTTTATAAAGCTTAATAAATTGCAAGTTTGTTTAACGGACTTATAAATAGGTCATGGGTATCATATGCTTAATAAACAATTGAAATTGTAGACGATACTTGACTTCTGTTTCAAATCAGTAAATAAAATTAATCCCTGAAGAGTATTACAAAACCATCAGATCTTATATTGAATTGTATGTCCTTTTAAATTCAAAATTAAAAGAGCAAAATGTTCTTGGAGAAATCAAATTCATACCTGTGAAAAATTGTGCAATTTCCTCCTTTGAGCAACCAAAGGGCAAGCCTCTAAGTTTGACAACAGCGTCTGTCATGGTTTTGTTTTGACTGGCACCAGCCCCAGTCCGTTTTAGCATCCATTCCATCTCTGAGCGTTCAACACGAAAAACTGGAGGAAAAATTATTTGAAAGTGTGTTGGTTATGATTGTTAAGTTTTTCTAGAGAAAAGATGAACCAACACATTTGAGCTCTAGTTCTACTATGCAGTACATAATGATCATGCCAAGAAATTAACACACGCAAAAAAGCATCATGAACAATTTTTATCATATGAATGTGAATTTAAAGGTATATCTAGACATTGCACAACTCTGAATGGCCAAACTTGCTTTATCCAGTCATGCCAACCGGATATTTTTTTAAATTATTACTTAACAGTTTCGCATACCAGATTTAGAATCTCAATAATACCCTAAAAAAATGTCAATAGTATTTTTAAACAAAATAAAACTGATGTACTTCATCAAATTCAATTTAAGTATTTATATGCTGAATTGTATTGAGAGAATTTATACATTGTTAACTAAGCTGGAGCAAAATGAGGGGTGTTGGCAAAACTGCTTTTTAAGGCTTTATGAGCACTGATGCGATCCTCCTTGTTAGCATGGCTATGTACAGCCTCCCCCCCCCCCCCCCCCACTGGAAACATGGTTGACTAGTTTTACCAACCACACCCATGCTTCCTTTTAGCTTACGGTAGCAATCCAGTAGAAATCACCATTTGTCTTTCTCGCTGAACCAATGCCAATTTAATTTTCTTTGAACCCTTTATCAATTTCCGCAATGTCCAGTTGATAAAAAAAGGGGGAGCGTGAACGCTGTTTGACGATTTTTTGTCATTAAACTATCTTTAGCACAAAGAATGAATTACCTTCAATATATCTGGATCCAATGTGTTCATTGTTTTGTGCCACAGCATTTGTTACATCATCTTCTGATGCCAATTCAACAAATGCTTGACAGTCGGCTATAACCCCCCCCCCCCCCCCCCCCCCCACTGGAAACATGGTTGACTAGTTTTACCAACCACACCCATGCTTCCTTTTAGCTTACGGTAGCAATCCAGTAGAAATCACCATTTGTCTTTCTCGCTGAACCAATGCCAATTTAATTTTCTTTGAACCCTTTATCAATTTCCGCAATGTCCAGTTGATAAAAAAAGGGGGAGCGTGAACGCTGTTTGACGATTTTTTGTCATTAAACTATCTTTAGCACAAAGAATGAATTACCTTCAATATATCTGGATCCAATGTGTTCATTGTTTTGTGCCACAGCATTTGTTACATCATCTTCTGATGCCAATTCAACAAATGCTTCGCCACTTGGCCTGCCATCTCTGGAGTATGTGAAGTGGATGCCATCTTCTCCTCCCGCAATTTCACACTCTGAAAGTACATACGCCACTTATTTCTCTCTCTCAATAAATGAACATTTTTTAAAAGTTACCAATGCACCTTCCCCAAAATTCCTATTCAGTACAGCAAGTAAAAGGTCTTTAGTGGGCACAACCCTTTGTCTCATTATTTTCTTTTCCCCCTAAATAATGCCCATGATGGATTTCACAAAATGTGTATACAGGATGTGGTGTCAACATTCATGTGATGTATTATTTTCGTGTGAAATTTACATGTTTCTACATATAAATGAATAGTTCCTGCCCTTAAGTGTCGCCTCTGCCATTTTCCAATGCACTGAATGTCCCATGTGAAGGTTTCATAAACTGGTTACTGCCTATGATTAATACAAAGTGTTTTAATCATGATAATTCTAGAGGTTGAAAAAAACAACAACTTTGGTCTCCTGACTCTGGAATTTTAACAAAGACAAATATTTTTCTTAAACTGAAAATATAAAAAAAGATATCAATCATGTGAGCCGCAGAGAGCAAAAGTGCAACAAGGAATGAGGGTAAAGATGATTTCCTGGTGGTTGTCACTTGGTGACTCAGCTAGAAACAACATAAGCTCGTATTTACGTTGTGAACGCCCTTAGTGCCCCACACAAAACATAAACAATCGTTTTCGGTAAACATCGGTGCTTCTTGTTTTTATTTCAGAATAGCGCTATATATGTTAGTAAAGTTTGTGCATTGCTTGCACTAAGGGGAAAATGCATGGTGGAGCGCCCATGGTCTAGATTTAGATTTAGATCATATAGACCTAGATGAAATCGATTAGATCCATTTTAATTACTATGAAAGAAAGTCGAGTTAAAGGCTTCAGAAAACTAAATAGATTACAATTAAATATTTTATAATTTAGGAGACATTTTGCATAAAAAAAAGTTTTTACTTGTATGCACGGACAAAGAACGTACTATTAAGGAATTTAACTTAAGCAAATTTCAAATTCAAATCATGCAAAGAGTAAATATCTGGAGCTGAAATTTAAAACATTCAAAATCAGTTTTTCAACTCCTTTAATTTAATGTAACAAGACAACATTGATTAACCTTTTCCCCAACAAATATCGCCAAACCACTGAGGTTCGTTTTGTGAAATGTTCCCCATAAAACAATAAATTAATATAATGTGAAAACAATTATCAAGACCTTCCTTGCACAGGTCTAAGAAAAGGGCAGAAAATGTTTTTTTTTTAATTATTATTTCATACATTAATCTATATTTAAAATTTAAAAAGGCCTTTAAGGCTAAGACATATAATTTTAGGGGGTATATTAATTAAGATTTTTATTTTTATTTTACTTTGACAGAATTTCTCAGAAGGAAAATTTCTTCACTAGATTTACCCAGCAACCACACATTGCATACCTCTCAAAAAATGAACAATCTCATCTGCTTTTGTTGACCATGGCAAGCCACGTAATCTGACAACAAAACCTTGTGATCCCATACTGAGCTGTAAAAGACAATTTTTAAAACATTGGCTCAGAATTATCATAAGACAGAGCTGCCAACCTAAGTTGTTAAAAAAAAGAGAGGGGCACAGTCTTATTACATAATTACACACATACTTTCACCGAAGGCAAAATATCAGACCCACACACACGGGAGCTAAACTAAGGGGTCCAGGGCCATGCTCCCCAGAAAATTTTTGAAACATAAAGCTTCAATCAAGCAATTCAAATGACAGTTTTGCTATTTTTTCCTTTAAAAAATAGATTATTTTAGTTTAAATTCTATGTTTCACTATCTGCATGTACGACATGTATTTATATGCTTTCAATTTAGTCAACCTTGTATGGATGTAACTGAGTAGGAAGGGATTATACGAAAAGAAAGAGATATAGGCAAAGGGATAGACAGAGAGAGGTGGAAAAAGAGATATTAACAGAAACGAAAGAGGAACAGCTACAGTAGGCTATCAACTTTTAAAACCTTAACAGTATGTTGCTTAGACTAGATCTAGATCTTGTTTTCCAGATGTTCAGTTACATTTGCAAAGCTTCCTAATACTTTTTTAATAGACTAAATTAATCTTTAATATTAAAATCAACTTTGAAAATAGCTGGAGGGCTAATAATATAAAACTACATTGTCAGTTTTCATAAAAAACGACTAAAAATTAACAAAAATGTGGATCCGTTATAAAACATGACATAATATTATGTAATAACTCCCTAATAGACCACTTTTAATCAAAATAATGACACAAAACTTTAGATAACCTTAAGGACTACCTACCTGTCAATTTTCAGAGCTTTAATGCAAAAAATGGCAAAAATATGAAGGAATTTGTGAACAGCATGCTGCGCATTATGTAATACGACTCAATGTTATGTAATTTTCCAGACGTTAATGATGAGATACAAAGACGGAAATAGATTTTCTGAATTCGTCATCCCAAAATTAAGGAAAGTGGCAAATTTTGTGTTATTACATAGAGTTTAAAAGAAAAAACAATTTTTATGTAATTTCAGCAATAAAAAGCTACCGCCTCTGGTTGTATATTTTCCTCTTTACTCCTACATTTGGTTTGTCTAAAAAAATTGCCCATTTCGCGACACTAAATCATTCATAACTTCCACAAATGTTGATAGATTTTGATGATTTAAAAAGCAATCTGCTCTAAATTACTAGCTTTATCAGAACAAATAGAAATAATCTACCTACAATCAGTTTGAATTTTTTTGGTTGCGTTGCTAAATTTGATCGCCCACAGGTAAGGGACCACAAAACTCATGGAGTGCCAAATTTGGACAAAAGTCTTAAAGTGTAAATATATTTGATGGTTTTATAGGTCTACATTGCCAACCAATAAGCCTGGTCTAATCCTGTAAGGCTGAATCTTGGGTTTCAGTGATTTATAAATTTAAACCAGGAATTAAAAACAAAACATCATTGCTAGGGGAGTTTGGTAGTAATGAGTAAAACATGTAAACAAAAAAAAACAAGCAAAATAAACAAATAACACAAGAAAGGATCATCTAAGTTTCACTTTGCTATCCCTCGATTTCTTAGGGCTTTCAAGCCGGCATCGTTGGCGATCGAAAACACTTTACTTAAAGAGGTCTGGTCAGCCAATGATAATTCGACAAGTAATCCTCAAACTCTAGGAGATGTTGAGCCCTCAGGCACACCATTTGAGCCCTCTGGTGAAACTATGACAAACCTGCCACCAACTGTTTTCCTCGAATCTACACCTGAAACAGTGAATCTTCCCACCAGTGCATCTGATTCTGAGTATCAGGCTAACAGACCAACCACTCCTAGACCGACGTCCATTGAAGATACTTCAACAAAAGCTAAAAACGTCCCAGCAATGCTACGACGCATCCTACCCCATAATTCGGGTGGATTAAAAGAAGATGTAATTGCTCCTAGCAGCGGCGGCAGGCGCCCTAGGAGACGTCGGATGTCTAATTGTGACATATAAACATGGGGGGGTTGAAGGGTTACCTGTATATTATATGTATGTTTATATGTTAAAGTCAAGTTATACATTCAGTCTGTTATTTATTTTCTATCTTTATTGTTTCAGTCGATGTCCATCCTATGTCCAACATGCATGTTCATCATTTATGTTAATAAAGATGTTTGCAACATGATGAGGAGTTTCTTCACCTGCATTATATACTGACTTTACCACTATTTTTATGTACAATTGAGAAAATGTCCCAGTATCACGGCCTGTAGTCATGAAGATTCTAGATCTAGATCTAGATCTAGTTCTTGACTTGATTTGAATAAACCAGGTAAATGGGTAAAGGTCTATGACTATCTCTATATACTGTATTTAAATAACTGAATGGTCAGTTTTCACTTTTACTTCTTTCTAGAATCTAGAACCTCTAAACTGCACCTAAGGACCCTGAATTGACACTAGATTTAGATCTAGATCTAATTCTAGTCTAGATTAGATTCTATCTAATCAAGAGATAGATCTAGGCACTGCCGCACACGATGAGAATCTCATCTTTGATTTATTCTAGATTTAGATGTACCAGGGGATTCTTTAAAGCGTCTTTTTTTATTATATGCCAACGTTAATGTAAAGGAAGGTTTAGAAAACATTGATACCTCTTCAAATGTAGCCTTTCAACAATTCTTTTGCAAAACACAAAGGTTATTCAGATCCACATGCACCCTTGTTCTCAAAGATGGCTGACGCCGCATACGGAAAGAAATACATTCATTTCATTGGTTATTCTTTTTCTGTGATCATTGCGCATGTCGAAGTGACCAGCGCTTTCACAAAAAAAAGCCTCCGAAATTTGCATCGAAAGTGTGTTTTCTTCCGACTGGTTGTGTAATACCTAACCAACCGAGCCCTGGGAAATCAGTCCTGGGGGTCCTGTCGTCATATACGACTTTTCTTGAGAAGTAAGAAACGCTGAACTAAGAGAAAGATTGCCTCGAAAGTAGGAATTGCCTATGAAAACTAAATGTGACCACATGACGTTCGTAATAAGATCAAAGACAAATTATTACAAGCGGACCTGCCTTCGCTGTCTGGCACCAGAACAGGATGTGTTATCACCCAAGGCTTCCAAAAATAGAAGGCACTGTCACTGGCTTGACCTAGAAAATATGTGGGTCAAGTTGGTGAAACTGCCCGTGTTAGTGGTTGCTCTGGTTATCACCCCAACAAATGCCAAGTTATGCAGGTCACCAGAACCCGTATCAATAAAAGGCTCATCATAATTATTTTCATGGTCAAATACCTTGGTGTAGTCAAAGACAAAGGACAATACCGCTAAAACGTACATAATATTGCAAAGAGGGGTGGAAAACGCTGATTTGCTATTCTTATTATTTAGCGGTTATTGTCCTTTGCTCCTTGACGGTGGCTTTGGTAATTACATAATAAAGACATAGTAAATTAATAATATTTCATTCTGAAAACATTTTACAAACATGTGTAACACGTTTGCGAGACGGTCACACGAACATAATAATAATAATAATAATAATAATAATAATAAAAACATACCTTGATGTGCATCTACAAACAATCAACCTGGCATCTATTCAATGGGAAAAAAAGAATGAAAACAAAACATGCCGTGAACAAAATTTTTAGATCATTAGAGAATCTAGAGTTAAATTTGATTTTGAAAGATCACGATATATGCATAATGCGAAAAATTTGTTAAAACCATTGATGGATGGATCTAAGTTTCGAAATAACAGGCCTCGAAAAGAGCATGTTGACACAAATCATGTCCATAAATCTGATTGAATACTATAAATTATTGTAGAAGAAGGCTCTAGACTATAAGTTACAGCAAACATCATGTCAGCACATCGTAACCTTTCCGGGCTACATCTTAAGTTATTATAGATAAATGTATCTAGATCTAGAATCTACAGTATTATTAACATTTTTATCAGCTTTAATAGGTTTAGAATTCTACATTAATAGTTAATTCACATATCTATATTTAGACTAAATTGTATATCTAATTCAGGCTAAAATCTATATCTAGATTGGATTTTACAGTTAAACTAAGAAGGTCTGAACCAATGATAGAGGGAATTTCAGTAAATATTTTCATATTTAAAAAAATTCAATGGAAACTCGCGTTTCATTATCTCTTGGGAAGTCGAGGATGGATTTTTCTTCGCGTTCATCTTTGAAAAAAAAACTAGCATTGAACAATTGATAGCACCACAAAATGTGCTAGTATCAGAACGCACACTTCTTTTAGCTCTGCTAGCCATGTTTGTTGGTACTGACAACCGGCTCCATTTCGAACAAATGGATGTCCCTCTCAAGTATCCTCAGTAAAATCGCGGAGTTGAATGTCTTTATATTACTGACTTGACGTAACTGCCCAGTCAAATGGTGAATTGGTACAGCACGTAAACCATTTGGTCAATAATTGAAAAAAGGCTCGTTGGTTTCATGCGATGCAACCTGAAGGTTAACTCAAGAGCCATCAAAGACCAAGCCTTCAAATGCTTCTACACCCAAAACTAGTGTATGCAGCTACAGCATGGGACCCTTACAAAAAGGAGGATATCGCCGCATTAAAAAGATTTTAACGAGGAACAGCCCGCATTGTTTCAAATCGACATAGAAACACCAGCAGTGTGTGTGTGACATGCTCTAAATCATAAACTAAGAGATCCTGCAACATTGTCGTAAAACCTCTAGACTCAGTCTTTTCTTTAAAAATCTTACCGGCACTGCTAATATAAAGTGCGATAAACTGCAACAAGCTGTGACGCGTGCCAGACTCAGTCAAGTTTAAAACAGACAATTGAAAAGAACCACTATTAAAAAGAATCCCCCGAAAGAAAGGACCTCGACCACAATCCTTCTTCCCGAAAACAGGGCGAAAATGGAACGACCTCCCCCAGGAAGCTATGGATATCCCAAGTGCCGATGATATAAAAGTTATATATGAAAAATGGAATTGAATATAAATTTGAAGTTAAAAAAGAAAAGGGATTATAAATATAAATATATATATATATATA